>JBCJKH010026557.1:0-26160 GCA_039877255.1 Loriculus beryllinus
GGCCCTGAGACTGAGAATTGTGAGGGGCTTGATGAGAGGAATGGGTAGCAGCCTGCAGCATCTCTGAGCCCAGCCAACACCCTGTGCTAAAGTAAACGGCAGAATTTTGATCCTGTCCCATTTCAATCTCTTTTGATCCCATTTAATTACTAATCCATTACCCATAGTTGCTTGCAGTCTCTGGGAATTCACTTTATCTAAATTTTCACCCATTCTTGATTAACATGCTTACTTGAAAGGCTAGGTTTATAGTAGGTACCTACCTCAGTTATTAAACAAGCATAATGCCTGAAACAAGCAGTAGGTTACATGAGACTGTTTTCGCAATCTCTGAGACATGTTTGGTATCTTGCTGAAACATAATCAGGAGTTTCAGAAAGGGACTGCATAGCCATATGCTGGCACAGTGTTTGAAGACTGGTTATTACCGGGTATCATCAACAGCTTCTTCAGAAATGTCAAGGAGTTGAAGGCAGATTTCTCCCTTTGAAGAATAAGGTTATGGCTGGAATGTAGTTATAGAGAATTGCTTCTGTAGAGCTAATGTAGCTGCTAAAGTGAATTAAATGAATCCAGATGGGCTTGAAGATATAATTTGGGAGATGCTACCTGCAGCTGTGACTCACTTCCCATTAATTTTCTAGTAGTCCTGGGTCTCCTACCCATCTGGAAGCTATTATTTAGGATTATAGTTGTGGTTAAAATACTGGAGACTAGGAGCTGTGATTTTGATACGTGCTTAAGTAGGCCAAGCATATGAATAGGGAGTTATTAGATGGTAATAAAAAAAGCCTTATTTTCAGTTTTAAAGGTGTTCAGAGAACTTTTCCTGTGGATGAGGCAAGTAATAGCTTAAGAGTTTTGTTTACAGAGAATGTTGTCTATGTGGAAACTGTCAAGATCAAAGAGGTAATCAGTGGACAAAACGTGGTTCATATGAGACATTCCTTTTCTTAGTACACAGCAGTCCTGAGAACCTTGCCTATTGAGAAAGCTGAAATTCAGATTATGGCTGATGTCAAAGTTTTCTTTCCATGTAAAGTTTCAGAGAGTTAAGCTAATAGAATCTGTTCAAATAAATTCAGCAATTACTACAAAACTATTTCCAGAAGCTAACTCTCAGTTTATAGTGTCTTTGGTTACCACAAAATCAAGGTGCAGAGCTGTTCATACTTAAAAAAAACCCAAAACCCACAAACAAAACACTGCTAATTGGTATGAGAATGTTATCTTCATTTTTTTAGACAACCATTAGTATCTTGCTTATATGGAAAGCTATAGAAGCTCATAAAGAATAATAAAGACTTTGGTGCAAAGAGTATAGATTCTGTTTACAAACTGCTGAATTTTAGTTCATTCTTCGTAAGGAAAACAGAAACTGCTACTCCTCAGTGTCAGTGCTTTTTCCTCTCATTATTGGTAAGGTGTTGCTTGGCAAAGTGGAATGGTATTGCTAAGGTTAGGATCTGGATTACAGCTGTAGGAAGATGGTCTCACTCAATGTCCCACTCACACCTCAGCATGCTCTCTGGATTGGACAAATGAGCGCATACAGAGGCAGTTAATGTGGCATAGCTAACGCTAAACCCAGGAAAGCGTCAGTGATAGGTTGAACTCACAGTATACCTCATCTAGTTTGCTGTTAATAGTACTGGCCAACACAATACTGTCTGAGAAAGAGAATAAAAACAGGCAAGTTTATAGTAAGTTGTTTAGAAATTTGTGATACAGAGGTTTCCTGTGCCAGAAGCATTGCCTTTTGTTTCAAATGTATCATACAATGTACTCGTTCTTAACCTTACACTATCTAGAAGCCAAGGCTCAGCTACTATACTGGGGAATGCTTATGGTTTCTTCCGTAATAGTATTGTTGGATGCTCGGCAAATCAGTCTGAAAGAAAGTGGGAAGTTAAAGGTCCTTTCCAAAGCAGAAATATGATGCTTCAAATGAATTGAATGTTATGATCCAGTCCTGTTGATAATCAGCTTATGAAACAAGAATGAAATACCCTGATACAACTATTCCTGGAAAAACACATAGCCTCGCAGCAGAAAGATTGTTTGGCAGGTAGCTCCGTAGTGCATACTGAAGCAATAGAAGTCACCTTGAGAGCAGATGGAACACAATCAAAGATTAATGGCAAATTTACGATCCTTTTAAGAACAGGAGCCAAATAAAGTCAAATTGAATCATAAATTTGCAGGCAATATAGGATCAGAATATGTAAAAGTAGACATTATTGGTAAAATCAATTTGGCTACATGACTAAGAACAGAGAGTGCTCTGAAACACTGC
Source organism: Loriculus beryllinus (assembly GCA_039877255.1). Classification (NCBI taxonomy): domain Eukaryota; kingdom Metazoa; phylum Chordata; class Aves; order Psittaciformes; family Psittacidae; genus Loriculus; species Loriculus beryllinus. Next base: position 2,297 of record JBCJKH010026557.1, read on the forward strand.
AGGGTGGGTTCTGGGCCAGTTTTGCTAATCTCCATAAGCAATTAAAAGAGAGGAGGAGGGGGACTGAAACAGAGCATAGCAAAAGCTGTAGGCTTTCTAAGTTTGAAAAAGAGTCTTTTCTTTCTATTGGCTTTGTGAATTCCGAATAGGATATGGAATAGCAGGTAAACCTTCTGCCATAGCAGAATAACTTTGCATTCCCAGTGTAGCACTGCGTGCATATTTAACAGCTTATATGAGAGGCACTGTAGAAGTCTAGGCTCTTCGAAGGATGCAGTATTTAAACCAAAAATAACTATTTATTCATTTCCTCTTTTTTTTTTTTCTGAAAGAAAGCTGTTAAAGAAATTTCTCTATAAAATATTGATGTATGAGATGTGTTGTTTATTCATGAATATTTATTATACAATGTTTATTACAGATTATCTTCAGATATGCTAGCCAAAATTGTGCCAATATTTTTTGCTATCTAGTTCCTTTAACTTCTAGCTAAAATTAGAAATTTGAGACACAAATGACTTAACCTTGTTTTAGTGAGTTGGGAGTTTGTGAACAATAACAAGTGGGGAGAAGAAAGCGAAAGAGGAAATTAAGCATTAGTACAGCGTTTCATCAATTTTACTTACGTGTTGCCTTTCAGCATCATGTATTGCTTGAGAAATAAGAAATTAAATTAATCCATAAAATATACTAACATATCATAGCTGCAGCAAGCAGGCTAAATTCACAAATACATTTTTTTTTATAAATCTTGAAGTAGTGGAAAAGTAAGGCTTTTTTGTTCAAATTCTACACTATTATTAGTATAGTTAAATGGTCTCCAAAGGAGCTTTTGCTGATTTTTATCACCAGAGGCTCAGGTGACAAGTATTTCTGTTCATTTCTAAAAACCCATCTCTTACTGATGGTGATGAGATGCACAGCATATAGTGTAAAACAGAACTTAATAGTGTATAATGTCAAAATTTTCTTAAGGTTGAAGATCAAATTAAGTAAATTTCTGTATGAACTACCCAAATATGACAGAATTTTAAAGGCCAATAACATATAAATTAGAAGTCTTTAAAAACTTTCCTTGAAATTAATGTGGGTATTCAGTGCAATATGGTAGGTGTCTCATATGGGACTAAGAAGCAAAAAAGTATATTCTGCATGATGAAAAGCACATATATAACTGGATATGTAGCTTTGAGCTATGGGCGTTTTTTTAGGCAAGAAAACACATTCTTTTTGTCCAAATACATTCAGTGTGGCTCTTTCTCTTTTTTTTTGGTCAGGAAGTGCAGCACAGAAGAGCTACACATTGAGTCAGAAGCTAGGATTAATGCTGGAGCTCTCAAACCTTGTGCACTGATTTGAGGGCTGTGCTACTGCTGTCCTCACACATAGGGCTGTATATCATGGTTTTGCAGCATAGTATTAGGTCATGTCTTCTGCTCTCTTGGGGAAAGTTGCCAGACATTGCTAGGCAACATTGATGGTGGCCTGATGGAACAGGAAACAGGCAAAGGCAAATCTTGTCGTAATCCTTACTCCCATGATGTAACAGGGCACATGTTGTTTCATGTGCTGAAAAGATGTTTCTAACAACTTTAACCCGTATTGCCAAAAACCAGTATTGCAAGTGTTGTCTCCATCCATTTTTTATGTGGTTTTGGTTGTAGGATATAGGTATTTCTTGTTTAACAGTTAAAATAGTCCCTTCAATAACCAATTAAACAGAAAAGTAATTTAACTTGCTTACATACATGGGCATCATCCTAACCTGACATTTTTCTCTGAGAAGAGTATATGGAACTCAAGTGAGGAATAAATAATGTGAAGAAACGTCACAAGAGACACCAATGCATCTAATATTTCAACTGTTGTGTCAATTGAGTTTTCCTTTTTTTTTTCTAAACTGATCTGTAATTAATAGTATTTATGTTCAGTGGAATATTATCAAGCTGAGAACAAAACACTATCCTTTAAATGAATTTAGTTAGTGCATAATAGGAGAGAAAAAGACTCTACAATCCTAGTGCTACAAGTTAACAATTTTTCTCTCAATGACAAAACTGTTGAAACCAACAGAACTTAATAAGGAAATGCTGTCTTTGCAGAAACAGCATCATGACCAGAGCTGAAGTGGTGGCAAGCTGGAAACATGCTGTAATGAGCTGGAAAGAAGGAATGTGAAGGTAAAAATGTCAAGAAAATATGCTACATTAGACTAATGATATACATACGGAGGTGCATTTAAGTCATTGCTCTCTTTATTTGAAAACTGTAGGCTCACAAAAGAACACTATTTCAGGGAGAGCTGTGCACCAACACATAGCTGTTGCTCTCTGTTTTGCTATTAATTCAATAGGTTGAACCCCTCTGAAAACATGCATACTCTTGAATCTTACAAATATGCCAATATAAATGATTGGTGTAGCCATGGAACGCCTCCAGCTAATAAATGGTTTAGGATTCTGCAAGTTAAGCTGCAATAATTGTTTTTAAATGAGCTGAAGGTAAAATTTGAACCTTGGATTTCTATATTGCTTGTAAAGACAAATACAGTCAAGGAAGGGCAGGATCTGTGACCTTTTCCATTAGGATTTGTATCTACACCTATTCTTATAACAATCAAGCAGTGTTTCCTGTGAATGTTCTGATCATCATCAACTCACCTCACCAACAGTTTAGGGAGATTCACAAGAAATCATAATGTATGGTCAAGCTATAAGACAATTAATTTAATGAGAAACTCTCCACTCCTGTAACTGAAGTCATAGCACACTGCAACAAGAAGCCAAGAAGCATGGAGTTCAAAGTAGTGGGTGTCTCTATACATCTGTTATTAAACATTTGCTACAAAAGGAAAGCCCAGGATTTCATGCCATGCTATTGGAATTGCTTATACATTTATTTTAGCAGTCATGAGGTTAAAGAGTAGAAATATTCGTAAATTATGACTGTTGTTATTATATAAGTATAGACCCAACTACCATCTCCTGGAAAATGAGAGCATTTCAGTCCAAACAACTACCAATTTTTACCTTGTCATTCCTGTTAATAATCTTCAGTTGCATTTATGAGTTCAGTTTAAAACAAGTAGAAAGATACTTTATTGGTTAAACAGATGGAGGAAAAATAGATATTTTTAGTGTTGGTAACACAATCCTGCCTAAGACTGAAGCTACTGAATAACGCAAAGAAGTCTGTTCACAGTATTTTCTAACATAATATAATGCAATAGTTCTTTTAAACTGCTTCAAATTTTATCTGTTAATCTGTGCTCAAATAAGTGATTTTCTAGACACTGGCAAGAACTTCAGCTTTCAGAATTCAACTCATTATTAAAGATAATGGACAATTTTCTGTGATAAAGAATTATATTAAAAGAGTACCGGAACAGTATTTCATTAAAAAGCAAACAAACAAAAAAAAAAAAAAGCCAAAACCAAAACCAAAGAAAAACAACCACAAAAACAAAAAAAGGAAAACCCAACCAAGAACAAAATCTGCATTGTACAGATTATGTAAGAGGAGAATGAAATTGGCCACCAGAATTATTATGATCCTAACTCTTAATTAGATTTTACAGATATTGTTTCAACACACCTAATATAGATACTCAAGAAAAATGTCAAAAATGTCATTTATTACTTCTACAGTAGGAATTAAAATTTTCTAGATCAAGAAAATGGGTAATATAGAGAATTTCACTTTAATCCGTTTATTCTTTTCCTTCAACAATGCTATTAGCTAGCAGAAAGTTCTTACACATATGACACAACACTAGCACAGTAATCTCTAATAACATTTCCACAGCTGGTGTTATTCTTTTAGATTGTTGTTTTGTTTTTAACTGTTAGGGGAAAATATTCTTGATTTGAGTGAATGTTAAAATATCTGTCTCAGTGAAAATGTTTGTGTACTTTGAAAGCAGATAATACTCATCTCGAATTTTCACATATGAACAGATCTGTTGCTTTAGCACAAACAAGTTCATTCTGACAGGAATGTCCTGTAACCTGTTCACAGTCATTTTTATAGCAAAGATGTCCAACTGTAGGGTATGGACTTCAGCAAAGCCGGTAGATGTGATAGGTAATGCTGCTCCCACCTACACTGTGGCATCATGACAGTGGCCATGTCATGTGGGACACCCTCCCAGGCAAGTGGGTTAAAAAGTTTGATATAACTGCATTTTTTCCCTAAGAAGATATGATAAATGAACGCTTGCCTTTATTTCTGAAAGTGCTAAATTTTTGAATTTTCTTTAGGAAATTAGTACAGTTTCTTATCTTGGTGGGCAGGCTATAATTAGTAGAGACTTTCTATCAGTACATTTTCTTCTTTTCTGCAATATTATTTCCATTTGTGCACAACTGGTAAACTATTACAAAACTATGAATATTCAAGAGGGTTGATATATGTTTTATGTGTGCATTAATTATACAAAATAGAGTTTAATATGTGCATTAAATATAGGAAAACTTTTAACATTAGAAATGGTGTGAAGCAGTTAAAAAGTTACTTTTTATTACAGATGCTACTAAGAATTTGCCAATTAAATATTTCAATACGTACAAAACATCACTGGCCCAATTACTAAAGCTACAGTTCTGAAGAAGACTGCCATAATTGCCAAAGGCATTATTTAAAGCACCTACAAAATGTGATTAGAAAGGTAGCTGGAGCTGAATACGGTCAAGTTATATTTGCTGTTAGGTTCTGCGGCACCACTCCTAAGGTATTCATGGAGAAAAATAATAACTTCTGATGCTTTGGTAACTGTGCATTGTTTTCATTACCGGTATCTAAATTCAGAAATGTAATGCATTTCCAGTGATTCAAACTGTTGTCATTGTTATATATGTACTTGAATATTTGCAATTTGAAACGAGTATTATATCTTTTCAGTCAACATTATGTATCATAATGGAGCTGTATGAAGACAGGTTAAAAAGTTGGCAGGTAATAACAATTTGCCCCCTTTTGCATGAATAGAGTACTGCATCTGACAAAACTTCAAAAGTGGTTTCTGTCTCTCATATGGATAAAAACTGAGCCTCACTGTTTTAGGAGGTGCTCATCTTTGCAGGGTGATTGAAATACTTTGGTAGCAGCTGTTGCAAGCTGCGCATTCATATTGCTAAACCCAGGATTTGTTTTGTTTTGTTTTGGTTGTTTGGTTTTGTTGTTTGTTTTTTTTTTTTTTTTTCTTTTTCTGAAGATTTCTTTGGTACCTTAGGGCTCTTAAGTTTTTATTCTTTTCCACTTAACATTTGTAAACTAATGAATTTTTTTTTCCAGCATCATTTGGTTTCTACTGAATTAATCAACTTCTCTCTCTTTCATTTAGTTAAATGAAATTTTTGCATATCAAGTGAACTATCTTGGCTGCATTTTACTTACATTTCCTGGCAGTGATACTTTGTCAGCTCCTCTAATTCAGTTATCTGTGTTCTTTCTATGGTATAGTTTTGATTTTATTTATCTTCGATTACTGGTCTGTAGGTTATCCTCTTATCTCATCCACTTGCCTGATTTTAGAAATGGCTGAAACTTATAACCTTACTGTTTAACACTTAGTTGACTGGTTCTCCACAATAAAAGTTAATTGAAATTAATTTGGATAATGTAGGGATCACCTGAAGAGAAGTATAAACTAACTTTTCCATCATGGTGATTAGATAGAACCAAGGCTTTATTTTCTGTCTAACTGGAGGGACAGGTCTTAATTTTCCATAATTACATCTTGATCAGTATGTGGGCTTGGATTTGTGCAAGGCAACAGGAGTCTTTGAAAGCAGTATAAAAATAAGTAACAACTGTTTATTCTCTATTCTGATACAGAAAAGCTCTTAAGTGCCTGTTCAAATGTGTAATATTTGTTGGCTGATATTCCAACTGTACGTAGACTGAAATTGAAAAAAAAAAGTTGGAGTTGAAGGACAGACATCTTTTTGATTGGTATTGAATTGCCCAGGTTAGGGGACACTTGTTCTATTTATTGGCATCAAGCATCCAATTTCTTCCACTTCTGTTTGCTGAAAAGTCTTGTCCAATATCTGTCTCAGTTTTTCCCCCTGTAATCATTGTCAGGACTTCCAGTATCATAGGTATGCATATATGCATCGGTATATATATGTATGCATATATAAAATACATATATAGATATAGTATTGAAAATACCACAGTCCTTCAGGAAGAACAACCTTGCACATATTATATGATGCACTGTAGTCATTATATCTTACATTGCAAAGCAATAGAAATATGCATTTCAAATTATTGATAATTAAATTAAATGTACATAATTATCTTTGGAGTTTCCTAACTCTTACTGTTCTGCTTTAAGCTCCTTAATGCCTGAAAAAAGGACTACAACTAAATGGAAGACCAGACTTTTAACTATTCCCATGTTACCCTCTTTCTCTGTTATGAAAAAAAAGAAAAGGTGTTCCCCTTTCTCTGCACACGTCTGATTCCACTCAGTCACTTTGTACTACAAGAGCTGCTGGATGCCTTTGGGTCATGAGTTCCTCTGCTCTCCTTGAGTTTGAGCCAAGCCTTGTGAACTATACGGCTATAGTTTTACCAGCCTATACTTTATAAATCTAATCAAGGTACACTGACTAAAGCATAATAGTCTAAACTAGCATGCTAACAGAATAGAATATTCAGTTTGTCATTTTAATTTCATTCCATTCTAAATACTACTGTGCAATGCAGAGTGTATTTGCTGCATAAAAGAAAATAGCCTAAGTCCTTAAAGCAGTGTCATAATAGCAAATTACCTATTTCATGAGAGGAGCTGCAAATATAGCTGGTTTATCTGCACTTGCATTTGAAATTTTCATACGTTTTGGCAGATAGTCACACCTGAAGTTAGGTAGAGAGTTCTGGCTCATTCACAGAGGAGGAACTTATTTTTTGTCTCCTTGTAGGTACAGAAGCTTCTGCTTTTATTCATATTTTCCTTTATTGAACAATATTCCATGGCATGACAGTCATCAGTCTGTGCTGTTTATCGTAGATCCCACCCCAATGTATTGATATGCAGGAACACAGTCAATCCTACTTTAACAATTCAGAATTTCCACCCCTTCTCACTACTGTTACAAAGGTCCTTGCAGATGGAAATTTTCATTTACACCTTAGGGTCCTGGGAAAATTATTTTCCCCCCCTTCAAAAAGTTTCTCCCCTCTAACAAAAATTAGTATCCTTTCTCAAAACACAGAATAAACTGATAGTACGATGTTTTTTTCATTCTCTTCTCAAAACCCAATGCCTTTAAATTTTCTGTATTTTGATAAGCAGCTGGATCATCTTTTCCATCCAAGATGTGTTTTCAGTATGACAACTCGCTTTCATTCATTTCTTTTTGTTTGGCCTAAGCCAGAGTGCTAAAAGCAAAAATGATGACTTCATTGCAGTTTAATTTTTTTCTCAATAGTGAGCCAAAACTTAGAGACTTTAGGCAAGCCCATTCATCTACTTGAAGCAGAAGGACTTTTGCTTTTAGATGAAAAAAATAATTGGTTCTTATTGCACGATTTGAATAACAAAACAGTGTTAAAAGACATTTATTTTGAGACAGCATATCTGGCTTTGTCTTGCTGTCATTTTTCTACAATATCCTCTGCGCTGTGCTTCAGAAGCACAACAACACTTTTTGTCTTATGTAGCTCTTTATATATTTAGTAATATCCACAGGAATCTTCCAGTAAGAATTTAGAGGTCTTTTTCTGCTTACATTCATACTAGCTTCACTCTATAGATAAGGAAACACAGGAGATAAGATTTGTCAGTGTTCACTAAGGAAATCGGTAAATGAGTCCAGATTCAAACTGCAGTACTGTTAGATGATCCTTCAGAAAGTCAGAGGACTTAATTAGTAAGGCACACAAATAGTAAGTAAGATATCTGTTTACATCTGATATATTCATAAAAAATACTTTGTGAGTAACCCAAGTGAAAAGTAATATTTAGAGGGGAAAAAAGCAATAATCTTGCTGATTTGGCTATTACTGTTCCAGAGATGTAATTTCCTAATGCATTTAGACCTAAAAATTGTCATTCCAATACCTATTACTGATACATCTGACATAAATGGAGATTTTACTGCATGCATTGTTATGTGTTACTGTATATGTAACTTAGTAGGTTGTTAAACTTTTACATATATTGTAAAATTCAGTTATTCAAAAATACATGATAATGCACAATTCTAATGATGTTCTTACTTTAAATCAGCAAGTTGCAGGCAGCTACAACAAAACATTGCCTGTCACTGAAGCTGAGTTGAGATTAATATCTATGCTTCTTTTACTATGTAAAATGCCTAAAACAGCAATTGAGCACTGAAACCACAGTGGGTTTTTTTTCAGCTCCCTTTTCAGAGACTGTCCTATGCAACTTAAAGCTAATAAACAAACAAACAAACAAATAAATAAATCTGCCTGCATATCATTGGAAAAAAAACCCCAAGCAAACAAGACATAGTTAGTCTCGGGGCCTGTAAGATTACTAGGAAGATGGTGAGTCTCACTTGATGTCTTTCATGCCACAAAACCAATAATGCCTGTATTTTTATTAGCTGTATTAAGTTAGCAAATTTATCCCTGTAGAAAGAAGCTGTTTAAAAGGAAATTTCTCATTTCATATTGAGTTTATGGCTTATTTTTTGATTACTTTTTAACTCTCAGAAAGTAATCAGATAGGTAGTAATGAGGATTTTTCTTGCTGTGTAGTGGATTTACGTCCTATGGACTTAGCTTCTGCTGTATGTTTCTGTGACTCAGAGGCGTATCTTAAAGAAACAAATGCTGAATCTGCTCTTAGCAGCAAGTAAGTTCTCAAAGACTTTATATTGCCTTCTCTGAACTGACTAGAAAGTGTAGTTTGAATCTCTGGATTAGTAATTGATGGACACTATTAGGTCTTCCCTTCAGGAGACTACATCAAAACTCCCCCCTCAAGCAGTATTCTGACACCTATGCTTTCATGTTTGATGATCTTGCTAAACAACAAGTAACAAATTTCATGCTATTTCTTAAGATCTGTTGTCTGTCTCATACATTTTTGAAATGTTGGCAGTCTTTTGGAGATGGAGTTACTTTGAGCTAGAGCTCCTGATTTCTTAAAAGCTTTCTCAGGGTCATGAACCCAGCTACTGGTGTTGGACAGGTTGCGTCAGGAGGTTATTTTTGTACAGTTACTAGTTTGTCATAAATTCTGTTCAAGAAATAGCACTGTTTTTCTTAGTGATTAGTGAACTACAGCCACCTGCCACCTAAGGTACAGTTAAATTATGTTTGCCTAAAGCTGGGCATTGGAAAAAGGCTAATTAGTAGATGAGTGTCATCGGCTGGAAGGAGCTGAAGGACCAGAAGTTTTCCTAAGAAACCAACCATTATTTGCTACTTGGGTAAAAAGCTTGAAATTTATACTAACTAACTACTTTACTGCTGTTTGATGTTCAGGAAGTGGGGCTAGAAAATACACTTATTTTCAAACACTGCAATTTTTTTCATTTTCCATTCTAGACTATTTTCCGTGTGGTGTTCAGATTTGGTGACTTTAGTCAGTGTAATGAGAGTACTATGGCAGATGGTGCTCCATTTTTCCTTTGTTGTAATCAGGACATGAAAGTCTACTGAGATCAGGTCCCCCTGAATGTATGTAAAAAAACCTCAAATCCAAACCAAACTATAAACCCAAACCTCCATCATATTCCATCATTCAAGAAATCTTGGAAGCTGAAGATGGGCTTGTGAGCCTGATTGTTGGTTTACCACAAACTTAGTAGATTTTGAAGGCTATTACACAGGTTAATTTTGTTTATTATCTTGTTTCCTAGCTAAATTTATGCCTTACTTGCTCAATCCTGTTGCCTGGTGCTTGTCCTGATCACCCAATCTAATCTTAGCTTTTCTAGACTTTGGCACAGTTCCTGGCAATATTTTCTCCATAGACTTTTGATTTGGTGTAATCAATTTCTTCTCCATTTCCTGACCTTATTTGCCCTGGCCATGGGGACTTCTCCATCCCATCTCCATTTCTGATTCCATTTTGTCTGACCGTTTGTGCTTTAATAGTATTAAATGTGTACCTATGCCATTTAATAAGTAATTTATTCTGTACACTGTCTTTCTGCTTATCCTGTTAAAATAGGATTGAAAAGATGAAATGATTAACAGATTTTAAAGCATACAAACCTGCAATTTAATTTCTGTTTCAACAGTTCAGTCATAACCTCACTCCACAAAAAGTCATGTGCCATAGGTAGTTTAGGTCAGGTCATCCCTAATAATGAGTGGCAGTGTTTTCTTTATATAGCTGTCACTCCTAAAAAAGGCTTTGTTAGGTGGTGTTCAGAATAAGGCTTAATGAATCATTGCCTCTCTAATAACTAAGTAGGAATTGTATTGCAGAAAGGAAAGGAAAATAAAAGAGGGAAGCAAATGAACAAATAAAATCCACAAAAGCAAATGCATTGCTGTGTGATCTCACCACAACTCCAATATTCTCATGTAGGAAACTGAAGATGTACTTATTTTGTGTAACTTCTGTCAAGACAGACTTCATACGAAGTGGCATGAAATCTTAGATAATCAAGCCCTGGAATTTCCAAGAGCAAAGGAGGCCTAAGATTTAAAACTGGCAATTTAGGATGACGTTTGATTCTTACGTCAAAAGGGCAGTGAATCTGAAGTTGGAAAGCTCATCAAAGTCATCTAAATGACAGAGAATGGTGCCTGTGAAGCTTCCTTCTCATGACCCCCAGAAATGAGAAGAAGCAAGGGTAGTCTACTTTTAATGGATCTTCTAAGCTAACTCTTGGCAATAAATCCATTTTCTTCAGCACAGCCTATAACTGTACCCTGTATGTGGAATTCAGTGAGCTCACCATTGTGTGAAGAATAACTAGGATGCCCTTGCCTATTAATCCAGCCTGTGACCTGGTAATTGCTTTCCTTTTCTATCTCTTTTGGAAATACAAACATTCACAGGTGCTGATGAACTCCATCTTTCAAATCTCAAAAGCAGCAAGTGCCACATTTAATATTCTCATAAACTGTATCATACAAGTAATGATACTCTTCTTACAGGAACTTCTTTGAGATTCAGATCAATTTTGTCTCCTTAAATGAAATTTAAAATGAACGTCTCTAATGTTACCGTTGTTGAGAAGAACATGAAAGTGTGAAAATGTGAATTCTATGTATACTAAGGATGTGCAAGTGAAAATAAAAATGGATTTCAGGCTTACAGAATTTCAGACAATGCCACTCGTTGTTAATAGGAAGGAGGAATTAACCTCATGGATTTTGATGGTCAGAAGCTCTTAATGTGTAGTATTATGTACTTGACATTCAGCCTTTGTTTATAAATGAGTATATTGGGGCAAGAATGGCATATTTGAGAATTTATCTTTTTATTCTTAAGATCTTAATACTCTTCTGAAGGGCATAAAATGAAATGCATATTTAATCTTTGAAAGCCAGAAAGGGTAATCTGAATAGAATTTGATGCAATAAGGTAAGCAAAGTGATGGTAACTTTTATTTTATATATATATATATCTAATGGAGGAGTAAAGTGTTTAGAAGGCTACAAAGTACAGACTCATAAGTACAATAATTAATGCTTATTCAATACAATGTCCTGTCATGATAACAACTTCAATTTTAGAACACCAGCCCACACAAAATCTTAAGTCGAATTTCACTGTGTTGGGGTTTTTTATTATTACTTATTATGGAAACAAACCCAAGTATCTACTACTGTGGCACCAATTTGACCTGCAGCAGTTAGAATTCTACAGTATAAAACCAAAGTAATTAAGAGAGAGAATTCTGGCTTTTATCCTAGTCTAGTGGGTCAATTGGGTGGATGGAAAAGCTTACAATGGCAGTTAAGAGATCAAAGCCTGCCTTATAGATTTAATAATAAATAACAATATTATCAGTGACACTAATTTATACTCTACATTCATTAATTAATCAAGTTATATGCATATATGGGAAGTTGTTAAAAAAAAAAAGCAAGCAGATTCTGCTTCAGCATGCAAATAACGCACACCTTTATATCTGCGTTTCCAGCGGCCAATGAGAAATTGCTTTGTTCTCTCTCTGTCAGAGCTGTGGCTGAAATAAATGCAATTTGGCTGAAAATCAAGCTGACATTGGGTCAGTTAACTGTTGAAAAGACTGGACAGTAAAGTAGATATATTCTCGCATATTTCATCAAGGATGTATATTTGCCCTTAGCTAACTTAGGTCACCGGCTGCAAGGATGACCTTAGGTTGAACATTAAACTGCAAGAACACCTTTCGTCTGATGCTCAGAAACTAAGATTCTTTCATTTTTATATTATTTCAGAACTTTCATTGACTATATGATGAACTTGGTGTGACTTTGCATGATGAGAATTCTAAAATCCCTCCAGAAACTAAAGCTTCCTAGATGGTGGCTTGCTTCTTCACATAGTTCTCTTTTTCCTGTAGAGATATTGAATATATGTGTCTTCTGTAAAGGACAGTATTTATTTCCAAGCTTCCGATAACATCCAGTAGTATAATTTTATTACTAACCACGGAAGTCCTGACCTGACCTCCCTGAATCTTTTAAGTATTTTTATCTGTCATCACTGAAGACACCTAAACCTACTTTGGCTTTTGGTGAAGCTTAATAGAATAGTAGGTTAGTTTTTCACGGAAGGAAAGCTGATGTGATAATTTTTGTATTTAATCAAGTATTTCAGCTTTCAGGTCAGACTGTGAGACTTCCTCCAACCAGTATAAAACCGAAGACATAGACAAAACATTTATACTGTGATTATTCAAACAATTCTATTTGAATGTCATTACAGTTATATTATTTTTATATAATTTCTTGCTTGTTTGCTGAACTGCTAAACATCTATCAACATGGATGCTCCTTCAGTGAAAGAATTAAAATTCTGGATTCGTTTTAGTCAACAAGTACTAGAGTTAGTACACTTGTTCTAACTAAAGCTTGTATTCTTATGAAAGGACAGGGTAAGGTTTTGGCCCAAAAAACGGTAAGGCTGTGTCACTTAGATGTGGCAAGACAACATATAGAAAACCTGGAGTAGGAATTAAAATCAGTTGATGCAGAAATCTGAAACAATTGAAGCAAGAGAGCTGGCCTTCAAGGGGTTCAGAGAAGAGATTTCCATGACAACAGAATACTTAGGTATGCAAATTAAGAAACAAAGCATCTTAAAAATTAATCAGGAAATACACCTCTGTTTCATAGAATAAAACCTGAACAATTCAGCAGCACTAGTTCTGTAGGAGAAATGTGGATGGGAAGCAGAGAAAAGTAGGACCATTGCTAGCCAAATTTCCTTCTCACTTAAATCAGTATTACTCTTTTAATCATACAACATAAGGATATATATGGAGAGATGATACTTGAAAGCTTACAGTAATGCTGCATTGTGACAAGATCAAAAGCTCTAGGCCATGTTCAGCAGGTCCTCTATAGAGCAGCTCAATCAAATTCTTTAACAATAGAGGTTCCACTAAATTCTTCATAAAACTGTCCTAATATTTCAGTATCTTAGAAGCCAAAATTTTTTCCCTACATCTTAACTACTTTGATGCAGTGCAAATTCCTTTCTCCTGTCAGACTGCCACTGGCCATACAGAACAATTGAACTGTCTTCCTTGGAGCAACTATTTAAATGTGAAAGGCTGTTACTATATTCTGTAAGTTTTCAGGATACAATAAAGTATGTTTATTGTAGAGGCTTTTGTTATTACATATGCTATGTTATGTAATCTCTGAGTAAGCATTGTAGCTCTCTTCCTATGAGTCATGCTGTAATTATGGATTTTGTATTATGTTCAGGAGCTATACTAGTTAAAAGGAAATAAACATATATATGATTTATGATCACAGAGTTCTCTGTTATGATCATAGAGATCACATCACATAATTTACAGTTACCAAGCTCTGCCTTAAAACATTTATTTTGCCTTTCCTTCCTTTGTTTTGGAAGGATATTCCAGTACTTGAATTCTTTAATGATAATAATAATAATAATATAGAACCTAAATTTATAGATTATAGGTTGTACCATTTGTTCTGGTACTTGCATTGACCTTTATCTGAAATAGCTATTTTTTCCATCACTGCTTTTTTACTTGTCTGATATATTTATACAGTAACAATATGTCCTCTGGGACTTTTTCATGGGACAGACTTTTTCTTTTAGTCTCCCCATATCAATTGGGATCATTCAAAAAAAAAAAAGTATTGCTGCCATCAAAAAGAGAATTTAGCTGTATGTCTCTGTATTTAGATGCACCAACAAACGATGAGATTACTGTCTTTCCATATTTCCATAAATGAATCATTAGTGCCATAAATCTAGTAATCTTATTCTCCGGAAGAAATATTATAGTAACAAAAATGCTTAAAAACATTCTGAAATTTGTTAACTTTGTATTACTAATGATTTCTTGATATCCTATGAATTGGCTTTTGAGTTAGCTAGGACTTCCTAGACTTCCATTCTTAAAACCCTGTCATCTGGCAACTTTGTTGATGCGGATTTAAGAATGGAAAATATGAAGCACTGCATTCAGTTACATCCTGTTGGCTGTACAGAGCACTATTGCCCTCTGATATCCACTAGCTGAACACAAAATCCATTACCCTTTCTGCTGTTATTCAGTTTTTCATGAGAAATTATGCGTGAGGTAAATAGGAAAGGGAAAAGGAAATCGAGGGAAAGTAGACAGAGAAGCAAGTAGGAGAAGGGTTTATTGAACCAGAATTACCTGGAAAGACTGGAGGACGAAAAGCAATGGGAAGCCAACACACAGCTGAAGGTAAAACTGCCAGAAAAACTGCTGAGAAATCATGCTGCCATAAACTGGCTCAGTCTGGATACTGTCCTACACCAGGGTCAGCTCAGGGGGGGTTGTTGCTGGTTTTTTGGTAATTTTTTTCTTTTTTCTGTCTCTTCTGTGCATAGTGCAGATCACTACGAGCTGGTATTTCACACAAGGTCTTAAAGACCACGATCTATTTTATATAAAAAAAACTATGGATTTTTCCCCCAAGAACACAAGATAGCTACAGTATAATTAGCCAATATTTTTCTTCACCCTATACCTGTCTAAAGCACTGTTTTTCAGCTGTGTGTCCTCTGAAGTTGGCTACATTTCAGCAGTAGGTGAATTTTCTCCCAGCATGCTTTTATCTTTAAAACATTTTGTGATTGTCAGGGTAAGAATGAGGTGCTTGAAAACTACAGTGCCATTATTTTACATGACGTTTATGTAAATAGGAAACCATATATTGGCTCAGGTTTACTAATGAAATAACTTCAGTGACAGTCTAATAATGACAACAAACAATTCAACAGCAATTTAGATTGAGGGATACAGATTATGCCAAGGAAGTCTCTAAGCAACACATCAAAGTCATGCTGAATACTAGACGTGCTTTTTAAGAATTTAACCTTGCATTAGTTCGCAGCGACTTTCTTCTAAAATACCTGCAGTGTGGCTATTCTAAACCATGAATGACAGTTAAAATGAGATATAAAACTACAAGACCCTCACAAATCAAAACATCAAATGTCCAAATACTGCCATTCAATAAGCAAGGCACTGCAGTAACCTGCAGCACACTGAGGTGAAGCCACAAATACAGATACAAAAAAAAAACCCATCTGAGTACATTGTCACTGAGGGAAGGGTGGGCCCATACTTCCCCTAGTTTTATTTTAAAAGCCCCAACAAAGAAGACAATCCATATCTTGGCTGATTTACATGTGGAAACAACATTTAAATTGGAAGGTTGTTAAATAAGTGTTTTCTCTTCTTTTTTTTGGCTACCACATATCAATTCTGACTTGTTTATTCATTTATGGTAAGTCAAATAGCTTCTGACACCTAGAGAATTTATTACAAAATGTTAATTTAAAAAATAAATAAATAAATTGAGATTCAAGGAAAGTAGGCTCTCACCTTTCCTATCACCTTTTCACTAATAAGGTATAGTAATACTAGCAGCAAATTTTGCCAAGTGTCTTCATTGTTTCTTGCTATTTATTTCTGTGCAGAGTAAGGATACACAGTGCACAATGTTCTTTTAAAAAATGTCCTGATTAAGGTTTAATAGGCACAAAAATCAGAATATTCAAGATTACTCCTTCTGAAAGCACTGATAGTATGTAAAACTTCATGTGGTAACAGGAAATCTTGAACATTGAAGCTCCATTGTTTCAAGGACATGGAGTTTGTTAACAGTCTGTGACATCTTTCCTACACCTACAGTTTCATTTTGCATTTTGAATGCTTCCATATTCACCCTATGGTGGGTTAGACCCAGATGGCAGCCAATCACCTCCACACCTACTCATTTACCCACCACCCCCAGTGGGACAGGAATAAAAATAGGAAGAACAAGACGGTGAAAACTGTGGGGTCAAAAGAAAGAAAAATCACTCAGCATCTATTGCCATGGGCAAAACAGACTTAGAGAGTTTCACTTAGTTTATTGACAATCAAATATTTAATTACTGACTTGGGTATTGGTAAATAAAGAAGAAAAACATTTAAACATTTAAGGAAAAAACACTTCCTCCCCCTTTCCAGGCTCACATTCACTCCAGATACTTCTTTCCCATCTTTGTTCACACTACAGGTTACAGTCAGTGAGATGATGGGCACTGCAGGTGACTGGGGTCAGTACGTAGTGGTTTCTCTCTACTGCTCCTTGTTTCTCACTCTTTTATAGAGCTGCTCTTTCATTATTACTTATTTCCTCTGTTCTGGCTTGGGTTTAACCATGAGCCATAGTCTTTTTATGGTGTAAATTCTCCAGCATGGGTCTCCCCCAGACCTTGGTCCCTTTGGGAATGTACATACTTCATCACGGAGCACCTCTCTCTCATTCCCCCCTTCTCAATCTGTTATGCCCCTCCTTAAATATATTTCCCTCAAGGTGCCTTCAAGTTGACTTATGGGCTTAGCTGTGCCCTGAGGTGGGCCATTTGCATAGATGCCTGGATCCAGGCATCTGGCACAGGGCAACCCCAGTCTCTTCTCAGAGAGACTGCAGCCCTCTTCCTACTCCTGCCTCCCAACAACGCCTTGTCACTGACATCCAATGCACACCCTACAACAGGGTGCCAGCGGACTCTCAAGGATTGGTTTATATCAAAGTACTTTTACCACAGATGCTAAATATTTGAGTACAGCCAAATTATTGTTATTATTTTGTGCTTTAAAGTACACATAAAATATTCTTACAGGATATATTCTTAAACAGTAAAATAAAATAAATAAAATACACTTCTGACAATGAAAATACTCTTAGTAATGTATTGTAGCATGAAGGACAGCTTCTTTCTCACGCCTGAATAAAAAAATAGCAAAATGGAATTTTATTAGTTTTTGGAGAAAGAAGAATAATTGACCTAGAAGTAAGTAACAGACTGATTTAGCTGGGTGGTTTTCTTGTGAAAAACACTGGAAGTGTGATTCTTCTGGGAATCAAAAAAGCTCCCATCTAGAGAACCATTCTCCAGCATACAAAGGACTGGCTTCTCTGGAGGCCTAGAAAGTAACATGGACATGCTGAATCCTTTTGGCTTATATTTGTTCTGTTTGACTGATTAATTATAAATTATTTAGTTCCTTAGTGCAAATACGATTTGGGTAGCTGAACTACTGTGTTAGCCCTTTGCAGATGTCCCAAGACCAATGGCAGATTAGAAGAGACTAAAAAGACTAAATCTTTGAATATTGCTATACACTTTCTGAGTCTGAGCCTCATCTCATTCACACAAATAGGCAGGAAAAAAACTTGACAGGTCCTCCACCACAGGAAGGTGCTACCACTAGAAATCATGAATATGATGAATACCTCATATTCACAAAATATTATTTTATCTTTTGGATGAAAAATGCCTCCTTGATCATTAGTCTAGCTTTAAGATTAAACACTTAATTTTATATATTACATATTTTAAACAGCTGAGGAAATCTGAGCTTGAACATGCTGAATCATAGTTAAGTCTTTCCAATTAGTTTACATTTGAGGCTAACAGAAACATACTGATTCAGATTCTAATTAAGGAAATCAGATGGAAACTAAATCAACTGTTTCAAGAAGAAATTAAAATTTTACCACAGGTGATGGAAGAAATCTTTAGCCATACATATACCTTTTAAATATGCTCAAGCATTTAGCTCCAAAAGAAATATTTGAAATAAATAAAGAAAAAAGGAAAGAGTAATATATTTTGAAAAGTAGAAACTAGAATGAAACTCTATATTCACAGAAATATAATTATATGTCAAAATGTAATTATATAGAAGGGATGAAATCACAGTTGATGTCAATTTTTACTGAATGTTATATAGAACAGATACGTGGGCTTGACACGCTAATTGGAGGAAACCAAATCAGGTTTGATAAACAGTAAAGAATTTGCCCTTTAAAACAAATTTTGAAAAACTCCACAATCTAATATATATTTTGTTTTAAACAGAGCATCAAAATGACACATATTTAATCTTTATGTCTGTCAATTACTGCCAATGATTGTCATAATGTACAGTTAGATAAAATAAAACCAGATGTTCATTGCCTGAAAATCTGCACAGTTCTATTACTGCTATAATTCCTATGAAGTCAGATGATTATATACAACTGCATTAACTGATGATTTTTCCACTGTTTTTTTAAATAGGTTTTCATTTTATGTACTGCATCCCTAATTTGTAAGTAAATGGTAAATAATACCATAACATCTAGACCTCACAGGCAGTGGTGGTGAAAAAGGAAAATAGGTAAGGTAAGACAAGTTAAGAGAAAACTAATACATCTAAACAGCTAAGAAGTGGAAAAATTCAAAACGATGTTTGAGAAACACTATGGCTTTTTCCAACAGAAGTATTTAAATGCCAAAAGAAGTATGCAGAGGGAATCGATCAAACAACTCCAAGCAAGGCCCATAAAGAACAGGAGATGGAGAGCAGGTGGATAAAAATAAAGAGAGCAAGCAGAAAAATAAAGAAGGTAAGTTGAGAAAAACATGCATATTTATGGAGATGACTCCATTTACTTTGGTCACTTTTTTTTTCTTTGACTTAGACACAACTGATCATAGAGAAGGCACATGCTACCTTTTCTTTACAAACTTGGCAGACACTTCTGGGGCTTATGTTCTGTGCTGAGCTGCATACCTGTAATCTGTTCTAAGACACAAGATGAATGCCTAGCTTAACTGGCAACTGCAAAGGTATTTTTGATGTATTACTGCCGCTGCTGCCTTAGTTCACTCTGTTATGACCAGCTGCTCATATGTTTGGAGTGTTTTTGTAACTCATGGAATTCTGCTACAACATTTGGGTAGAGCAGAAAGACCAAAGGGAAATGACAGCCATAAATCAGAACTGTCTTACTCTGTAAGCTACATATATATGTGACAACAAGGACTCCTGTAAAATTGTGATAAATTACAGTTTTCTGTAAGGTTAGCTCTTGATAGCAAGTAAGCTCAAATCCTGATAATGAAACCAAATCTAGGTGCCTCAAATGCCCTTTCCCTTCATCTTAAGCACAACAGGCAAATCAGTCCTGGTATCACATGGTTCCCGTGGAAATCCATGAATTTCCTCCAGCGCTGTTCGAAGTGCCTGACTACATAATTTCTTGTTTGGTATTATTTCTATGCTCCACATGCGGCTTCTTAGTATTTCATATCCTATAGTATACTTTACCATAATTTGATCAAATATAGTGTGTTTTGTCAGAAAAAGAAAGGGATTGATACACTGTGGGCATGTTCCCTCAGATCTGAGCTGATGGCTGTCGTTTTGCAGCGCGGGCAAGCAACACGGCAAAGCACAGCAGCCGCTACCCCGAAAGAGGTGACGGTGCAGCGGGGTGGGACGGGGACTCCCCCGTGCCTGGCCCCGTTGTAGGTCTGCATCCCGGCCACTCTGCTGTCCAACAGGTGATGCCGAGAGCACACGTGTACAGCCGCAGAGCACAGCGGACTGTACGGCCCTTGCTCAGGGCTTTCCCTACGGCTGCTCCCTCTCCCACCGACGGCTCCACTCCCACGTTGGCCTGGGGCGCACGTACTGGTCCAGCCCCGAGGAGAGGGACAACTCCGGGCAGCGATCCGCAGCCCTGCCGCTGCAGAGGCAGTCAGACAGAGCAGGGTGCCAGGGCTTAGCCCCCGCCGCTCGGCAGGGAAGGGTCGAGGTGGCGACCGAGAACTCCACACCGCCGCGGGTGGCGAGGTAGATGGCGGAGGAGGTGTCTCCGCCGAGGCGGAGCTTCGTCCTGCTCCGCCGCGCCCGGCCCCGCCTCACCCCGCTCCGCTCCACCGAGGCCCCGCTCCGGCTCTCGCGGCCCCGGCGCGGCCGTGTTGCCGCGCTCCCCCGCTGCGTCCCGCCTCGCCGCGGCTCCAGGCGCCTCCTGCCTCCCAGCATGAATGTGAGGAGGGTGGAGAGCATCTCGGCGCAGTTGGAGGAGGCCAGCTCCACAGGCGGTAGGACGCGAGTGGCGTGGGGGCACGATGCTTTGCTTCATAGTTATTTTGGGGTCTCGACCTCCACCTTTAAGCAGCAAGTCTTACAACTTGGCGTGGGGCGAGGAGGGGGGGACTGCCTGCTTGCATGGGGTAAACGCTCTCAAACTGTGTGTGTCTATGGGGACAGTAAGCAAACGCTCAATGCCTGGGATCTCGGGCTGAGAAACGTCCAAGTCTTTCCGAAGCCCGCCGTACCATGCATGCTGTCACCTAACTGGTACTTTTGCCTTTGCTGAAATGACCTGGAGCAGGGTATGAACCTCCCAGGTGAAACATGCACATCCTTTCTAGTTACCAACTCCCAAGAGGTAATTTTGATCAGTCCTACTTAACACCTGCCTGCTTTTTTACCTTTGATGCTTAAGTAACAACTATGTGATAGAAACGAGGTTCTTCCAGTAAGCCAAAGGCTGGCAGGTGCCTTTCTCTTCTCTATATTGCACATTGCAGTTGCACATTCACCTGTGCAAAATAACTCTCATTTTAGGGAGGAGAAAAGAGAGATTTGCTGTTCTCCATGGTGACTGTGATGCCTGGAGTGTTTGAGTTTTCTCCCAGCATGGGTAGGAAATGAGTTATGCAGAAATTCCTTGGGTGCAATGTGTGTAACTTGATGTTGTTGAGGAAGGTGTCCAGTTCAGTGCTGCTGGTTAAGCAGAGGATGGTTGGACAGTTAATGAAAAACTTGCAAAATAGCCAGTCAAAATCAGGGGAAACTTGTTTTCTAAGAAAAGATGGAGAACTATTTCATGTTTCCTGCTGTGTTGCTGGTTTCTCATAAACTATGTGGTGTCAGTGTAGACTAGCAGTCTTAGCATCAAGTTGCTTGAAAGACCAAGCGGACCCAGCTTTATTGCTTTATTTCTGATGCTTCAGAGTAGTCTTTTGCTTGCTGGAAGTGGCTCCCAGCCACATATCCTCTGCTGGATTATACTTGTTTTTTCTCCTTCGTTAATGTCCCAGCTTTTCTCATGGGTTAAGAGCTTGTAGCCCTTCAGATAGGATACTAGATCATTTACTTTAGAGATATGGAACTTTTGTAATTGCCTATGCAATTAGTTTTAGGCTATCAGCTCAATTGTTTAATCCATCTTTGCATTTCTTTAAAGCTTCAGAAAAAAATATACTTAGTCATTTTGGTTATCCATCAAGGGACTCAGCAAACAAAGCGATGTAGTGATACTTCTCACTGCTTTTCAGATCCAACCCCCCATTATAGTTAAGACTTTTCCCTCCACATACAACTGTCACCCTTACTGCTCTAGTTAGAGATCTGAAAGTCAAACCATTTTTCTGTAACATAATGATACAGCATCAGTGACAATATCAGGCAGGCTCTTAGCTACACCTGTGCAATCACTGTGCAGGACTGTTTGGGCTGAATAAAACTAAGGTCATAACTCAGACACAGTGGATTTGCATAACTGCTATTGAGGAATAATTTGGTTTATGGATTGTTACTATAAATGTTGAAACATCAGAAGAGTTAGCAGCTTAATATTTTATCTTATAGATAGCAGTAACAGGGAAGTGTCTATATGAAAATTGGGTAAATATGATCTAAATCCATGTCATACAAATAATATGAAATATCAAGATGATATTTTTACAGAAAATGTTTTCAGTTGAACTATGTATTATCTGTGTTTTCCATTTTGGTTCTCTTGATACACGTGCCTTGTAGCTTTTAGGAATTAATGACAACTTTAACTCACTTTAGGCTTGCAATGGTGTGCAGTAGTAAGATGCACTTTTGCCTGTTTCAGAATAAAAAGCAAAATCTAAATATGAGTTATTGTAGGAGAAACATTTCTCAAAAATAAGTTCTTGTGCCAGAAACAGCACATGGAAAGATAAAACAACAGAGCTAAGATCAACCCTCAGCTTGCATCTCATCATTAGCTTGATCAGATGTGAAGCTAACAAGTGTCTAGCTTTACTGCTCTGAGCTTTCTCGTAATGTGAGAGAGTACACCGATATTCATCTTCTCACTTTGTCCCTTTTTCATCTACACTTCTGTTTCCACCCTTCCTTTATCTAGCTCTATCCATCCAGGCTCCTAAACTTTTAATTTGCTTTCAGTGCCATTAGCATTTCTGAATGTATCTCTGATGGTTGCTTAACAAGGAAGAATTTGGTCGATTTTTTACCTCATTATTTCTCTTCAAATAGAAACAGTACTTAAAATGTTAGTTACTTTTAAATGATAATGCCTGTCTCAGAGCTGTTACAGGGATTTTATTAGTAGTGCGTGAGAGTCAGAAAATGAAACCAGCAGAAATGCGACTGTTCTCCTATTCCAGTTTTCTAAGTGAAATAAAGCCCAAGTACACATGAGCAGTTTAAATTTAGAAAATTATTAATGACAAAAGAAACATTTTGTACCTTTTAAAGAGTAATGACTGTCTTAACCTGCTCTTCCTCTCTATTTACTCTATTGCAATTTGCAGGGCATCTTCTCCATTCAAGTTAATGTCAGTTGGAGCACCACTGAGAGTTGTTGAATTCTCTCTTCAATACTGAGACATTGTAAGGGCTCATGAAACAGTCTTTGTCAATGCCTTATCTGTGAGGATGTTCTATTTGTGCTAGTGATAGCCAAAACTCTGCTGCTGAATGAAGTCATGAAGTATCTTGGCAAAATGGGAAGAGCAGAGGGAGATTATCAGAAGTTTGTATGGGTAAGAATAAGTTTAACCACAAGGTGTACCATGGGTTCAATATCTAGGACAAACTTAAGCCATTGGCATTACTAATATGAGTAAGATGCTGTCACAGAAACTGGTTGCTTTGCTTTAAGGTATCATGAATTCAGAATGGGGATTGTGCTGATCAATATGCCCTTCATGGATTTTGTAAATATTTCTGTTGTTTGAAAAGGAGTCATTTATGACACATTTTGAAGATTTTCTCTGACTAGATGGGGCAGTCGCAAATTCTGCATGTCAGGGATGAGGCTGTCATTTCTCAAGCATGTGCAGAAGGTGGACCAAATAGTACTATTGAGAAGTGCTTATCCAACTTCAAGTTTGCTTAGAGTTTGGTATTCTCTGTCATATCTATGAGAGAATCTTGTGCAATAGTGTTCACTTTTGCTTTCAATGAACGGTGTGCTCTTGTTGCTTGAGGAATTCTTAGAAAACAAAAGAAGTAGTGCTAGAAGGGCAAGAAACTACATATGGGAAAAAATGAACATACAAATATGAGCAGCAGTCTTCAGCAGGAACATTTGAACTCTGTTCCCACAGAGAAAGAGCTAGGGGAGAAATCTAATGCTGG
>JBCJKH010026558.1:0-17195 GCA_039877255.1 Loriculus beryllinus
ACCTGCTCCAGCGTAGGCTCATCTCTCCGTGGGGCCACAGGTCCTGCCAGGAGCCTGCTCCAGTGCGGGCTTCCCATGGGATCACAGCCTCCTAGGGGCATCCACCTGCTGTGGCGTGGGGTCCTACATGGGCTGGAGGTGGATATCTGCTCCACCATGGACCTCCGTGAGCTGCAAGGTACCAGCCTGACATGCCATGGTCTGCACCACAGGCTGCAGGGGAATCTGTTCCTGTGTCTGGAGCACCTTCTCCTCTCCTCCTGTCCTGACCTTACTGTCTGCAGAGCTGTTGCTGTAACATATTCTCACTTCTCTTTCTGACTGCTGTTCCATAGCAGTGTTTTCCCCTTCCTAAGTATGTTATATATAGCAGAGGTGCTACACTGTCACTGATGGGCTCAGCCTTAGCCAGTGGTGAGTCCATCTTTGAGTTGGCATTGATTCTGTTAGACATATGGGGAGCTTCTCTCAGCTTCTCACACAAGCCACCCAGTAGCCTCACATCCAGCCCCCCAAAACCTTGTCATGCAAACCCAATACAGGGTTCTTCTCTGAAGAGAGGTGGTTTCTCTCTTCTCATGCTGAGAATACATTATTGAGACAACTCACTCATTCTGAAGACCTATGTTTCTAGAATTTAAGGGTTAATAAAATTTCCTTGGAGGAAATAAAAGCTTTGGACTGGTATAATTCTGTACATGGAAAGGAAATGAATATTTCTCTTATATTACTTCACATTTATAGAATACTTGAGATCAGAAGTGTTTTACAAACTATATATAGGACTCAGCTCACCTGCTGAAATCCTCAGTCCATTGAGAGTACAAAAGTATTGACTTGGACAGACCCCAAGGGAAAAGTTAGATGAGACACTAAGCATCATGTCTGGTGTCACAGAACTTGTCATAAATATTCCAGAAGGACATTAGTTTTTTATTGTTGCTGTAGCAAATTGTTATCACACTGTGAAAGTAATGACTCATAGGCAAAAAGCCTAATCTGTTTATTTATGTATTTATGGCCACACATTAATTTTCATAGATTGTCAGAGTTTAAACCCCAAAATGATTCTTAGAGTGTCTAGTCTGACTTGTATGTCACAATCAAGCAATTTATGTACTAAGAGTAACAACTGATGGTTAGACAGTTTTCTAATGGAAGAATGATGCATGTTTGACCCTCTTGGGCACAAAAAAGTGAAAATTGCATTCCTTGGCAAATGCTATAGCTGCTATGAAATTGTCTAAAAGATGTGTGTAAACCTCTCCTCTAGCTACACTGACAATAAAGCAGGAATCTGAAACTCCATTTTACAGTCTGCCTAGTCCTACAGAGGCCTATTTTCTGGAAGCCTGTCAGATTGTTACTGAAGGAAGGTTTAGACTAAAGAATTAACTTTTAGATTTTGGAGATGAGGTAAAATAAAAGAAAAAAAGCCTCTTCTGGCACATCTTCTGGGCAGGTTCATATTCTAGATGCCTTAAGAATGTAAAAATCAAAGTGCAGGAAGTTTAAATGCTTCTAGCTCTGGAAGAAAACTGACTAGAAGCCTAAAGGGGGCTTTAAAGTTGCCATTTTTCTTTGTGCCTACAGTGGGATCTCAGCTGGAATGCAGCTGACCAAGTCTTATAGGAGACATCCAAGGCTTTAGTCAGATATGACATAGCATGTTTGAAGTAGGAGGCGTTCTGAGGTCTTTAGAAGTTTAACTCCAGACCCAGATCCTGATGTTTTCTCTCCTGACTTTTGATCTCTCCCTTTCAATTGGTGTGGGAAGGAGAGATGGTAAAGCAAGCTGTGTATGAGAAATTAAAATGAGAACAAAAGCCTGTCCAAATTATGCAACAAGGATCATTATGCTATAAAATTGCTCTTCAAATGTGGCTGTCAGTGAAAGATATTAAGATTTCAACAGTTACTTTCTTGATGAAGACTTAATTTCTCGCATAAAAAGGTTTTTAAGCTTAAAGCTGTGCCTACACAATTAGTGTCCTTTGGTTTTTGGAATGTTTGAAGGGTGTTATGAATGTTATAGAAGTATTTTTCATCACTATAGATAAGTTGTCTGAAATTACTTTCACAATAGCCTTATAATTTAAACAATTTACAACAAACGTATCACTAGATAGAATGATTAGTAGATCCTTTTGCAATAGAACATATGTAGTTTTAGGACCTCACTGCAGACTCGAGAGTTGCGCTGCTGTATCTAGGCCTAGAGTTGGACTTGGACAAAAAACAAGCAGTAGCTAAATTTTATCTGCAAATTCAAAGGAGAACTTTACTGGAGTACAGCAGAGAACAGAAGCCACAGGCTCTCTTTTTAAACCCCATTCTCTGTTTCTCTTATGGAATGGAGTTTTCCTGTGTACAGTGGGGCAGAAATAAGCTGCTTTAACATATCAACAGTGACCGTGTTCAAAGAAATAAATCTGCAGGTAATACTCATGATGGTGGTGGTTAGTTTCGTAGACTGCACAGCAGTGCTCATGTCACTGGAGGGCTCTGCTGTGCATATGTGTAATGAAAGCGCACTCTTTGGCCTAGGAGCAGCCTGATAACGTGGTTTTAAGAAAATCTGTTTTGAAGAGTATGCACAGACTTTCCTTCCTCAGTTTTTCCCCTAATCATCCTACACTAATCAGTTACACAGTTTGTTTCCTGTAGTGGTGTTATGATACCCCCACTACTTGGGATGGGAAATCTGGCCCCTGTTCCTAACTCTGTCTTTCTTCTGCTGTGTGGTCCTGGGCTCCTCTTAAACTTCTACCTGTAAAAGGCTGTCTACTGAATATTTAAATGACGGCAGATAATTAATTTGTGGGTTTACTTAATATTCCTCCAATTCTTTTTTCATTCTTTTAATATTTGGAGTAGCTTTAATCTGATTTCTTTCTACAAATTCACTTATTTTACCTGCAGTAGAAAAGATAATTGTATATGAGCCAGAATGTTCACTGTTATTTTTTTTCTTTTTTCCCCTTCCCTTTCTTTTTACACATTTGTATTTGCAGATGTGCCTGCTAGACTTAGCTAGCATTTTAGCCTCCCTATGCTAGATCCTACATAAAACCTGCAGGAGGCAGAACCTATTAGGAAAAACTCGTAATCCAATAAACAAAGCAGAATGTATTATTAGGTAGAAGAGGTACAAACTGATGATAGAGCTTGTCTAGAAAATAGGTGGCTAAGCTGACTTCTAAATATAGAATCTAGGTCTTTTAGAACTGAGTCCCACTAATCACCCACGGCCCTATACAACCTCCTTTTTCATAAAGCATCAGTAATTTTAACTGGGTAGAAACAGTGGTACTGTGTGACTTCGACATACATTTCTCTTATATGGCCCTATCCTGTTACCTTTGTAATAAATATAAAGACTTCTAATGGCTATTTAGTCCCACTCATATTGAAAAGCAGATAAGTAAAGGGAGCATACCTTCAAATAAGCTTATGCAAATTGCTCGATCAGTGCATAAAGTGTATTTTCACAACTTGGGACTGGTTAGCAACTATGATGGAGAAAAAAACAAATGGCTCAATTTAGACAATGATGACTTTTAACAGATCACTGTATAACTTTGTTTCACCCATTTTCGTATCTGAATAGTCTACTGACAAACAAAGCAAGCCAGACACAAACATTCAGCATTATTGTAGGTGACTGTAGTAAGGTCACATTTATTACTCCTACTTTCATTACAGTTACTTTAACGAATAGCAATGATTTCTCACTGTCATAAGGGTTATATGTGAGTGTAGTTAAAAAGAGTCTTGTTACCGATAAAGCCATAATCCTGAAACCTCTTACACGTATAGATACCTTTCTATTGTTTGTGGGTGGATCTTAATCCATTTCACAGACTCAGCATATAGTGGGTGCAGAGAAGTTCAGTCAGCTTTCTGTGTATGACTAAGGGAACTGGATCTCTGCTCTGTAGGTATGTCTGGTGCGATCTTATGTGACCAAGTGTTGGGGGACAGAATTTGTCACTTAGGAGTGGCACCACACAACTGTGGCTCTGCAGCTTCCCTTGCTGGTAGACATGTACATGGCATGTCTTCTCATGTGAGCTTGCAGGCTTTTGAAACTGTCTGCGCTGTGCAGCTAAGTGCTGTTCAATGGTTAATCTTTTCCTTATTACATTTCATCATATATTCATCTAGTTTTATTACTTGTTGTATTCTGTATGTTTTAACTGTATTATCTCATTCCTCATCACCTTAGATAAATTAAAACTGACTGTATTTAATGTTAACATAGCCAGCAACACTATTAAATATGCTTGAATTTTCAGGTAGAAAAACTTTGTTTTACAGGATCAGAATTAAGTCTGCTTATCTATTATTTTAGTTATTTTAGAAGAAAACATAAAAGGAAACTGAAGGAGACTAAATACATTGAGAATCGGAACTTAAGAGAAGTAAGCAACTTAGAAGAAAAAAGAACAGAAAATTTTCTTGAGACTGATAACAAAAAAGGCAAATAAGAACCTACTGCTGTATACTTAAATTTCCTCTATTCTTTGTGATCTCTGGACTTTTTCACTGTTTTTAACATGACATTTCAAAATATCTCTGTTTTCCAAATTGCCATATTGGACTTTTTCTACAGCTTTATTCTACTAGGCAAACTAGTTCTAATCATCTATATATAAGCTATTTTTACATATATACTATTTATATGTTATTTTAAAATTTATTTCCTTTATAGTTACTTACTTTTTCTCCTAAAAATGCACATAAGATTAGTGCTTATCTCGGAAATGCAGAAGTTATTCTGGATTTTTTTGTCTTGTGACTACCGATAAGTTTAGATTCTTACTGCATCTGAAAAAATTACCTGTCTTCCACTTGAAGGCATTCATACTGGTGTCAAGATGTGTCAAGATCTTTTGCTGTACCACCTCCACTGAAAGGCTGTCAAGGTGAAAACATTACATGTCATCCTAGCTTCCCACGCTACATCCAATTTTAATTTACTCTTAAATTGCCACAATATCTTGTGAGCGCTTGCAAGTATTCACAGTGTATCACAAGATATTATAGTACACTGTGAATACATTGTATTCTATTAAATAGATGTTTATAATCCATGTTTCCTTCAAAAATAAAAAAAGGAATACAGCAAAATGAAGGAATACTGCACTTTTCAGATTGTGGTATTTGTAACTGTTTTCTGCAGAAAGGAAAAATAAAAATGAGACATTAGTAGAGAGAGACTATGAATTGTGCATGCTCTTGGAGGAAATTTTGCCAGGAATGGAAGACTGGTATCCAGCAGTTCCAGTGTCACAGCTGCAGGACTGCCCTTCCCCTTTTCAGATTAGATGCGCTTCCCTATATCAGTCAGATACTTCTCTAAATAACCTATATCATGCAATCTTCACACAAGCAAAACTTCCCTTGTTCATGTTTTAGAGGAAACAAAGTTATTAGCAGATTATTGCATAAGCATACCATATTATTTATTTCATTTGGCTTTGATCTTTCATAAGTATGCAAGCTCTCAAGATAACATAAAATAAAAATATTGGAATGTGAGGAAATTCTCATTTTAGTAATTTCTATATCTATTTATTTATAGCTTTATAAGATATATTCAGGTAGCTACAGAGATGATACTTAACTTTCTCCATTGACTCTGAACAAAGCTATCCATTTAAAAACCTGCAAAGATCAGACATTTCCTACGTTGGTGATGTTAGCTGCAGAAAAACCACCACCCCTGAAGCTGATTTCCTGCCTGAGAAACCATAAGCTAATTGTAGAACAAAAGGTACGTTTTGAGAGGTCCTCTACTTTCAGCAGTTACTGCATTAAAGCCTATCTGATGCAGAGCAGCTTGTAAATGTTTTGCATGTTCTGTGGAGAAGATACTCTGGTTGATGTATGCTGTTAATACTGCTGGATGTGATGATATAGCATGAAGTAAAGCAAGCTGCATCCTTTAGTGTCAAAATTTTCAGCTTCAGCTGCTCCAGAGAGCATGTATTTGGGTAAAGAGTAGGCAGCTGCCTTTTTTTTCAGTCAACTGTCATCTTTACTAAGTCACTTTCCACCTGCTGCTTTTTTTAAAAACTAAAATCCTTCCCACTCTCTTCAAGTCAGTTACCAAGATTCAGACCTATGGTGCCAGGATAATGTCTATTCCATGACTGACAATGAAAAGAGCAGCATGAAGAAAGCAACAGGTAACTTATAGTACTTTTTTTTTTTTTTTAATTGAAATACATTCACTGACATTTATTATTTATTTATTGTCTGGTGATGATGACTTGTAGTTTTCTACTAATTTTTTAAAGCCAAATGTTCTGTGTATTCAATGTCCAATTTAAACTATCTTTTTCATCATTATAATTATTACTATTAATGAATGAAAATAGCTTAACACCTTAAAAAACACATTTTCAGAGAACAGCTTCATTATCTTAGGTATTCAGCTTCTAAAAGTATTTAGGCACACTGTGTTAAGTAGATGTGTGATGTAGATGAGGGTTTCATTTCTAAAATACAATAGGATGCCCTTAAACTGAGACCTTCTGACCACCCACATTAATAGTCTCTTAATGTAGTCCCTAGGAATTTTGCTTCATACCAGGGCCTGAAGGAATTTGTGTGGCTCTGCTTAGCTGTCCCTGTCTCTTCCCGTCTGTGTTTTAAACTTGTCTGTGTGTGAAGGGCTTGAGCATAGGAAGCCAAGTGGAAATAACTTCAGATCTTGCTGGTGATGGCTGGGACATGACTACTTCACAGGCAGGGGTTATTCTATCAGCATTACATGGTCTCCAAGGGGCAGGGTACAAAGACAAGGTGCACACAGGAGAGAAGAAAAGGGGTTACAGGTGCTGAAAATGATCTCACCGACGGTTAGCACAGTCAGAGTGTTACAGTTTAGACTATAAACCACTAAGACTCAGGCCCCTAAGTTAAATCTGTTTCATAAAGCTGGCTGGAATAGTACTTAATTAAAAGAAGAGCCATAGGATTTTAGGAG
Source organism: Loriculus beryllinus (assembly GCA_039877255.1). Taxonomy (NCBI): domain Eukaryota; kingdom Metazoa; phylum Chordata; class Aves; order Psittaciformes; family Psittacidae; genus Loriculus; species Loriculus beryllinus. Next base: position 6,998 of record JBCJKH010026558.1, read on the forward strand.
CTGTTTGAATTTAAATGACATTTTGACTTATGATTTCAAAATCTAGGATTATTTCAAAATCTAGGACTCGATGCAAAGCAACAGTCAGCACTAAGAATAACTGGTAGTTTCAATAATGAGCAATCAAATGTAGAGAAAACTGAAATATCCAGAGTGACAGGTACTTCTGAAAGCAAAGTCCAGATGTAGATTAAAGTTTTAAATGCTCTGATTTCATCCATTTAAGATTTTCAGAACTTGTGGGTGTGGGAATGAAAACACTGCTCATCCATTATTAGTAGCACTATTTCATTTTTCTGGTTCTTACTGATTGTAAGCCTAATGAACTTGTAATAGCAACTCCATTAAAATCCTTCTGGCTTTGTAGTGTTCTAAGTGATCTAAGACAAAACACTGTCTATAAGTCTTTCTTTAAATTTATATAAATATATATTTTTATACATGCACATATATATATTTCAATTTCAGCTAAACAGAACTCACAAAATCTTGATGAAACAACTGTAGACTTTAATATGATACAACCATGATTTTATAGACGTTATAACACAACTTTTGATACCTACATGACTTCTGCTGTAGAACTAATATGGTTGCTCACATGCATCAACATTAGACACCTGCTATCGCTAAACTCAAGTAAGTTGGTTTATATTAATTAGGGAGAAGCAGAACTTCAGTATAATCCTTACTGGTCTAGAAAAATGTAACTCTTAGATGAAGTTCTCTGTCAGGTGAGGTAAAATCTGTGCACTGTAAAATAAGCAGAAATAAATTAAGATCTTCATTCTACTGCTAAAGTTTTTTCATCAGGAAGGTTTCATTAGAACAATTCCTTTTATATCTTTTGTATAGCAGCTTTCCTTCTAAAAGCTCAAAATACAACAGAAATGACATGTGCCATTCTTGTGAAAATCCATCCTTCTACAAAACTAAAGGATGTCAACAAGACTGGTGTAAATATTTTGTGGGTTTCTTTGTGTTTTAGACAGATAAAAAAAGCCTAGCTTCCCTTTTTACCCTTCAAATTTTGCTGCCATTGCAATTATTTATACTTTACTGACAGGACAACCCAAAGTGCTCCAAGGATGATGAAAAGAATGTATTGCAAGGGGAGACTACAAGAGTTGGCTTGTGCAAAAAAAAAAAAAAAAAAAAAGAGGAAGAATAAATTCAGTTGCCTAGAAAGGCATTAGAGAAACCCTTCAGAGATAAAGTAAGATACTATTCGATTAAGGATAATGATAGTCAACACACAAGTAGATAGGTGCCATACAAACACATTTAGATTTTAGATCTGAAGAAAAATTCCAACCATCAGGAAACTAAAGCCTTACAATAGGTATAAGGGGGTAAATAACCTCACTGTCTTTATGAAGGCACCTTATTACTTTACAAAAGAGATTTCATGGTTGCCTATAATAGGGAACTAGACTGAATGACTCAGAAAGTAATTTCTAATCCTACGTTTCCAAATTCCACTTCTTTGTTTAGGTGGGGGTAGGGCAGAGAAGGGTTTATGTAGAAAAGTGAATCCTTAATGTAATGTAAGATTTTAAAAGGAGAAATACGGTAATGTGTTTATATCCTCAGACATGTATACACAAATATGGAGGAGAGCAGTAAGAGAATGTACAAGACCAGGTGCAATTGCAAATAAATACAGTAGAGTAAAAATGATGCAGTGACTTTTATTATTTCATGCCTGTGAAGTGCACACCTATAGTTTATTGGTCTCACAGAAAGAAATTTTAATAGTACTGTCCATATTATAGTTAGCCACATTAAGTTTCTATACAGGTGAGCAGGCTTCCTAAATTATATGTATTACTGGGAAAAGATGTCAATCTTCTGTAAGGAGATTCAGATGACTTAAAATGGGGCAGCAATTTGACTTCAGACACAGATGGTCTGAACAGCCCCATAAAAGTGCTTTCCTTCTGTCATTGGTTGTAAGCACTAATTTATGCTGAACCTACTTTAATGTGCATTTTCAGTAGCATTTCTTGCATAAATTTACTGGCTAGATATTCTAAAACACCAAAGAACTGAAAGGAAAACAAATTTCACTCATCATCAGGAATGTCATTCAGATCTGTGGCTAGTTGTGTTATCTGACACATGCGTGTTGTTTTTCTGCACAGAAATTTATTTTTCCTTCTTCTTTCTTGTTCCCCAGTAGGAAACGAATGGAATTTCCACCCTGCAGCATTTCTCTGAAACCACTCTTGGGTGGTGAGTCTCTCCTTCTATGTTGGTAATGGAATCCCCCACACAGCCAGTGCTATACTAACGATTTTAGTTGCCTCCAGCATCGCTTATGACTAAGTGCAAAACCCTCTTTTACCTCACTACCCCCTGACCCTGCTGAACCCAAGTCTAACAAAATAATCAAGGCTGTTTCTTCTCAAAACTTCTTTACAGTGAAGCTGTTTATACACAAAGGCATGAACACTTCATTAAGAGTTAGCAATAAAGACCATGCACTCCGGAGCTAAAACTGCTGCACAAATACGTGTATCCAAACTAGATGTGAGTTCTTCCCGGTACTTTTACAGTCTGAGGGCTGGAAGGGCAGAAGATGATAAACTTTTTAAAATGCGTATACATATTCTATTACTTCATAATGTTACATTTTGCACAATGCCACCCAGTGTTGTCAGAGTATAAGTGCCTGCTCTCAGAAATGTGTTCATTCAGGTCATGTCTGAAATTATTGCAGTATGAGAGTTCTTGTTCTGCAAACTCTTAAACAAGAAGAAAGCTTACCTGTTGTTTGAACTGAAACTTAATCATTCTCTGTCAATACAGTGCAACCCCATTCTAGCCAAGGGATCATTCTGGTGTTGGTATGTCACATGCAAGAGCTTGAGAAGTTTATAAGCATTTGTTCACCCCTCATGCATTGCAGCAAGGATTCTTGGGTTGTTTCTGCAGAGGTTAATTTTTGCCATTATTGTACTTTCCTAACTCATGTAGCAACACTTGGACTTTTTAGTTAGCTAGGCTAGTAAAGATATCTTTTCCTGTTTTTCTTCTTTTTTTTTTTCCATTTGATTTTCCATGTAATTTTCCACAAAGTGTTCCTTAGATGTTTAGGCTGTCTCGTTTCTCTATTACTCCACGTATGAGAGCACCCTGCAGTGATTTGTGGGCATTCTGATTGCCTTGACCGTCTGACAGATGCCTACATCATTGGAAATGCTCTACAAATCCTTTACCTGGTATGTTCTTAAGTGATGCAAAGCTGCACATACACTTCCTGAGAAACCTATAGGACTGAATGTAGCTGCACATTATTTGTCTGTACATTTCAGCAGAGAACCTCAGAATGTCTGTGGAGGTTCCCTGTACAAATCTTCACTTTCAAACCTGGAGTTAGGGAAGACAACCTCAGCAAATTTTCCTCATTTCTCTTCAGTATTATCTCATAAAATGGGCACCAGAATCCCCTTAAGGATACCAGAGTGTGTGTGACAGAGCATGCATGGATATGCTGCAGAGCAAGTCCTCAGGAAAGAAGCACATACATACATTAGATTCTAGGGTGACTAGCAAGGTCTTCATACTTTTTTATGTGACACATATTGAGGTGGTTAATACAGGCTATGACAACAAACACTGTAGCTGGTTTTGTTTTAAAAAATAAGGCTAAAACCAATTATTTCACATATCAAGACTTAGCCAAGTTCTGAAAATATATATTAGCGTGAGATATATTGCTCTAGGGATATGTATTACAAACTTAGCACAAGGTAATATAACCAGAAATTTCTCTTGAAATGTAAATGAAAATTGTCATACTTCAAACAGGTGGTTTCCCAGAAAAACCTGTTTTCAGAATTAAAAAAAAAAAAAGAAACAAACCAATATCAAACCAAAACAAATCCAGAAAAACAACAAAAAAGCACCAAGTCTTTCTGGCTCCTGGGTGCCATTGAACTCATTCTTCACTGGTAACCTTTTGATCTTGTGAATACTGATATTGATATACCTTTCTCTCTGATTTCTAGCCTTTTTTACCAAGTCAAACAGGATTTTGCCAGTTTTGCTCAATGTGGCATGGCCAATGCAGTTGCAGCTTCTGGTTCCCATATTACTAATTCAACTTTACTTCTTTATCAAGGTAAAGATGAAACGAAGACATGATCTTCCAAAAGGACATGATATTCACTCAATCCAATGACTTGGATGAGTCTTGCGAAGACCAGTGCGATCTTGCATCTCACTATTCACATGTCAACCTGGACCAAAACCGTGAAAATTTTGAAGAAAAGAACAAGATTCCTCTCTTTGTACATGTCAACCACTGTGCAAAATGTCAATTTGAATCCATCCAATGAGGTGTATATGCTTTGCAGGATGACATGCATCCAAATTACTATTGTAAATAACTTGTTTCTCTCAGTAAAATATGAGTTGTTGGTTCTTTGGCAAATACACTGTTCAGCCTTAAAACAGTGATTCAAAGCAAAAAACAGATCTGAGAAAAATTAATTTTGAATATTCTATTGTTTTCAAAACATAGTCAGTTCCACTGAATATTATACTTCTCTATATAGCAATGCCTAATCATTTTGCTGCATACTACTGTCTCCTTTTAAAAACTCTTTCTTGACTTCTGCTGTTTCCTTAGAGAACTTTTTGTTCTTTTCTTCTCTTTCCACTTTAGTTCCAACACATACTCAGCCTGTAAAGGGAACTTCTATTTAGGATCTCTTCAGTGCCTAAGGGTATATATTCTTCTTTGGGTCACTGATGAGTGAGATAGTTTCTTCTTTAATCAACCATTACAAAGCTCAAAACCACTTCTGATAACATCTAACACTTTACGTACTTATCTATAGCAATCTCTGAAAATTGCTTCTTCCAAATCATTACACCTTTGCACTCTTGCTGAAAGGCATACCTTGGAAAATTTCTCTTGAATATACAATTAAATATTGAATGCAAGGCAGCTTAAGGTCTCACTAAAAGGACTTTTTTTTTTTTCCTGTGGCAAATACGTACATTACATTTTTCTTGTGAAGGTGAAAGTAGCTGAAATAGGAGGATGTATCATCTAGTCTGTTCTTGTCTTAGTTTTTGAGATCCTGCAGGAAAACAATATTCAGGCCTGTGTGTTATCTCATACACAGGCCTGAAATACAAGAGATACACTTAATTGGTATGGTGTTCACCTAAAAGCAAGGTAGAGGCCCGCATCCCTCCTCTTTCATCTGAATGTTTGTGCACACATTGGTGTGGAAATCAGAATACAGATGATTACTCCAGACAACAGGCGAGAGCTAAGGCTGATTTTGTAATTGAATTTTTAAATTATAAGTGTTATGATTCTGTGATTCTGTAATCAGTGAATCATGGAAATTATAAGGGACAGGATTGTTTGGGCATAGAGTCAGGGTAAGAAAGCTAATTAAAGTAAGGAATCACACATGCTATACCACCTCAGCAGAAAGACCATGTAGTTCCTTTCTGTTCCCATTTATTCTTTAAAGAGTGTATAATTTATTTGTGTATATAACAAGGGACACATTTGTAACTTCTTAAAAGACAGCAAATAAATTACTACTCTGAGAGGAGAGGGAGAGCATGGAAAAGAAAGAAGAGAAGTAGAACCAAAGCAATATTTCTAACAGGATAACTTTTGCATTAGGTGAACCAATGCTTTGGAACCTTTTCAATGAGAAATGCAGTTTTGTTTTCTCTACTCAGTGATGCATGCAGCACTGAACTTTACTCCCTTCTCGCCTTCAACTAATTTGTTCAATGAGTGAAATATAATTCTCAATTGTAAAATTTCTTTTAAAAATGTCTAGTCTAGATTTCAATAAACATCTGAAAGAAAGCACTTCTCAAATGCACCTTTGCAACCTGCGGCACATTACAGTGTGAGAAAAGTTCTGGTCTGACTGTTCAGGAATTCTGACTAAACAGAAACTACTTGCACATGACTGGGAAAGAATGTTAAAGAAGAAACTGGTATCTGGTGATTCTCTCTTTTTTGTCAGATTTTACAAAATCACTACCTGACAGGCACAAAGGTTTCCTGGAAGCGCACTTCAAGGACACCTGTCATATCACAGTTTTGAGGGGCGCTTATACAGGCTGTGTCAAAATCAAAGCAGAGCATGTAAGGACAGAGTAAAACCACAGCTTAAAACTAAAATAAAAAAAAAAATCCTGTTTTTTTTTTTGTTTGTTTTGTTTTGGGTTTGGGTTTTGTTGGGTTTTTTTTTAAGCAGAGCAGTAAGTGCAATACAAATGGGGTTAGCATTTTGTAGTGTTAAAAGGCTTACTTTTGCTTGTTTCTAACTAGCAAACTGCAACTATCTGGGCTGAAATTCTTCGTGTCACTGTTTGCCACTAGCAGGGTACATCTGTAAATTTCAACTACCACAATGGAACATGTGTGAGAGTAAAATGAAAATACAGTGTATTGTCTATGTTAAATTACATTCTAGACTTCAGTAGGCCAAGATTAAATAACAGGATCAACCTATGCACAGTACCAGTGGATATAATCAATCTTTTAATGCTTTATTAAAGTCACCAAGATGATGGTGATCATTTGCCTGCCCTGATTAAAATTTGTTTTATCTGATACTTTTAAAATGACTACAGCAACTTTTACCAAGCAGCAATTCGCAATTAAACACTTTTGTCTCCACAAGCAATGGTCACACTTCTAGTGCCCAGCACAGACATACCTAGAAGTCATTGTTCTATGACACCATGGCTTGATGAGCTATTCAGTTTGATTGTTCCTGGACTCAAATGATAGTCCATGTCCCCCTTCTAGGTTAAGACAGAGCAACAGTTTTGTGAGTCATTTTGTGAACACAACTGATTTATGTTAGAAAGAAAGATCTATGCACAGATAAGGCAGATGAGCTGGCCAGCTCAGTTCACAACACAGTCCCACAGTCAGCTGTACATGTACGAGTCAGGGGACACGAACTGGAATTCACAGGAGTAATGGATGTTCAGGCACGGGAAAGACAACAATGCCTTAGACAGGCCTTACCACTGAAGCCCTGTATAGTGGAATTAGAGCCTGGGGGGCTAACCCCTAGGCTGAAACTCAGGAGGATAACAAGTGTCTGGTAGAGCAGCTAAGAAATGGTACTACTTCAACCACGTTGTCTAGTTAAATCCTTTGCATAAACTGTGTTTATGCACCTTAACACCTTAACATTTTCAACCTTTAACAGTCACTTTGAGAAAACATTGCTTGGATAACTATCTCTACTTGTTAGGGACAAATCAGGTAAAAAGAAATATAATCTTTTAGCCAGCTTAAAGCTAGTGTTATATAATATAATGGAGTATTTTATATTAAAATGCCTCTTCCATACAGTTTCTCAATCTAAGCATCACTCAAGATACAGGAAATAAAAAATGGCACCTGTGGTGTGGCTTGCAGCAGAGCTGAGTTTCCTCAGCAGAAGTTAGTGGTAAGTATGATTTGAATATAAATTTCTAACTACTTGGAAATAGAAGCCATAACCCAGCCAACTCTGGATTTTACAGACCATTCTGCCAGAAACTTCTAATGCTGACTCTGAATTTATTCATGGGAAGTTTCTATCTGTTCCTGTGCTGTTTTCCTTCAGAATGAAATTTCATATATTCAGCTAAATGAATAAAGATTTTATGATACACTGCAATATAGCAGAGAAACAGAGTTATCTGCTTCCATAACATTTGCTTCATTCTGAATTCATCTTCCTTGAGCTTGGATGACAAGAACTATTGTCGATGAGATGATAGTTCCTGCACTTCAAATAACACAACTGCTTTCCAACACTACTGTAACCGATGTCATATAGTACACTTGCATCTTCCACAGCCATATCACACCAGTGACTTATGAATCATCCTGTGATCGACTACTCACTATAGTTGTCCCCACCACAGCTGTTTCCAGTCAGTGAGCTTACAAATTAACAGAAATTCTCAGTATTATTCTCAAAGAGTACTTCTACTTCATACTATTAAATTTCATCCCTTGCATATTATTCCAGTCCTTACAGTCACCCAGGTCTTCCTGGGTATTGCAGCCTTCTGTGCTATCGATAGATGTATTTTTGTTATTGGCAAATTCAATCATCAAACTTGTATCTCCATCCTAAGCTTATTAATGAAATTATCAAATTTTTAATGACTGACCCTTGAAGAGTTCCAGTAATCAGACTCTCATAACAGCACTTTCCCTTTCAATGCCACTTGTTATTTTTTCTCCCTTGCAATACAGTGCTTTCGATAATTAGCAAGCATTGATTCTGATGTGCACAGAATGCACAGTCATTAGGCAGGATTCCTGCAGAAATAATAGTTTCTTATTTAGGTAAAGACAGTCTAATGATGCATGTTTACCTACCAATTAATGTAACGTCTGTAGATATGGCTTTTTTTAATAACAAAAAATGCATTTTTCTACATTTGCAAACACTGGTTGAATCATACATAATATTAAGAGGTATGGAGCATTAAAGTCTGGGGTTTTGCTATTATTATAACAAGACTTTTTATTTCATAAATGACAAAATATTGTTAATGTTTTATTTTGAAAAATCCTGCCTTTTTTCATTACTGATCTAAATTTAAAAAAAAAAAAATTGAAAAGACCCAAATGTTCTGTGGAATAAATGTACAAAATTCTTAATGGCTCACAAGGAAGGGGTTTTTTTTGTTTGTTTTGGTTTTGGTTGGTTTGTTGTTTTTTTTTTTTTTGGTGAACCCAAACTAAGAAAAACATATTTTGAGTAGAAAAAAAACCCAAATAAACAAAACAAGTCTTTTGGATTGTCATGAAATGAAGGTACTTTCTGATTGTTTTGATTTTGCAACAGAACAAAAACAACAAAAGTGATTTAACCCACCTCTAGTTTTATAAGCAGTATAAATTCTGGTGTCCTCATATGCTGACCCCATTACTTTGCAGGTTTAGTGTTCTTCAGGACACAGTTTAAAATTAAATGGCAGGTGGCAGAGACAGCTCTGGTCTTAAAGCTGAGATTGTGTCATACCATCCACAAGAAATTCTGAGAGAAGGTTGGGCTTCATGCAGGGACAAACAGCTTGCCATGTGTATAAACAAGCCCGTTGTTCTAAGATGAAGACATAAAAGCGTATATCAAAAGCCACATGCACATTTGAGGTAATATTTTTGTACTAGTTCTCAGAAAAAGCTAGGAGAAGCTTGAAACAGATAAAAACCCATTATAGGCAAGCGACCATGTTGAGACGGTGTACCAGGAGGAAAAAATTAGTCAAGGAAAATCACCCAGGAAAGTATTGTATCACATGCATATAGCAGAAATTAAAAGTTGTTTACTGAAATAAAAAAAATAAATTGTCATACCTATCAGTTAGGGATGGTTTACAATGCAACTCAATATTTATTCGAAGGCATAAAATGTCATGCTGCTTTGCCTATTTACTACTGGCAGAAACATTTATCAAATAAAACCCCCTACAGATTTGTTCATTAGGTATTTTTAAAAAATCGCTTTCTAACAGATATTTTGTCAGAGTGATCACATGTACCCTAGCAACCAGGATGTTACTGAAATTCTACATACAAGTGCATGATTCATTTTAAGCGATGTAGTAAGTCTAATAATGAATGTTTAATGAATGGTAGAATCGGTAAGCTACAAGCTAGATGTTATAAATATACAAAGCTTGGTAAATTAATTATTTTTCCTAAATGTGCTGATAAGAAATGTGCTGAAAATAACTGTGCTTTTTTTTCTTCAAAGCAATGTTAAGCAATATTTTCTATGTTGTCATTCCCCTTATTTACCATCTGAAGCTTCTTACACAGCAGCTTTACTTATTTCAATTGTAAGAATATGTTCTAAAACATGTATTACTCTCGTTCTGCACAAACCTGAAAGAGCCTTCTCTACTCCATGTACAGCTGTGTGGGTACAAGTGTCATATATGTGTGTTACAGAAAGCATCTATGTAGTATATTTTACATGCCTTTCCTGGTGCTTCAGCTCCGATCTTTACTATATGGAGGCCTTACGCAGGTTTGTAAAAAAGTGTAATGTAGTTATTGCAAACAATTTGCACAATGTGCTGCTCTTCAAAAATCACCAAAAGACATTAAAAAAAAAAAAATGCTTTCTAAACAAAAATTAACTGTAAGGGTAGTCTGTAGAGCATTCATACTTAACATTATGGA
>JBCJKH010026559.1:0-22453 GCA_039877255.1 Loriculus beryllinus
CAGTGTTCAAGGCCAGGTTGGACACAGGGGCTTGGAGCACCCTGCTCCAGTGGAAGGGGTCCCTGCCCGTGGCAGGGATTGGAGCTGGAGGAGCTTTAAGGTCCTTTCCAAACCAAAACAGTCTGGGATTCTATTTGTGGGTCTTTGGTTGAGGGCAATGCAGAATCTAAGTTCCTGTGGACATCAGTGACCCTGGGAGGAGATAACTCCCGTAGGTTTCAGTAGTAGTTCTCTTTTGGGACATGTATTTTGTTTTTCTGGACTTCACCCCTTCCCATGTGCTGTTGATTCGCAGATCAGTTGCTGCCCAGTTGTCAGGAGTAGTATTCCTCAGTCTCATTTCCCTGTCTGACCTCTTGTGGGTTTTCCTCTTTTTCTTAGAGGTTTCAACAACTGCCACTGCAATCTTGTAATGCCTGGAAAGCCTGAACATATGTGACCCTTGTAGACAAATTCCTCTCTTTATGATAGCCTCTAAGTTCAGAGGTTAAACCAGGGATTCATTTGGCCTGTAAGTCCGCACAGAAAAATGCAGTCATTGATCTTCCTGGTCAAAAGTTCATTGAGAAATGTAATGAATCTCAATTTTCATTCTCCGCTCACTTTTTGGCAGCATTCTACTCAGAACCATCACAATGCGTTGTCTCGTGCATTTGTCATGAGATGCTAATTTGGATTCAGCTAAGCAATTTTGTATCAGCTTGTTTTCTAGTGGTTCAGAATGACAAAATGCCAGGGTAAAATGAGCAGCCAGCATGCATTCCATGAACCAGCCAAGGCTATTCCTATATCTTTGGTCTATCAGATAAACTCCATGTCTTCTATGGCTCAAGACAGTCCCACCAGGCATATCCCACAGTGAACAGCTCTTGAATGCGGAGGATCTTCCAAAACACGTAGAATGCTTTTGAGCTTGCTTTGCACCAAGAATAGTTCAGATAATTTTAAACTGCCCTCCCCTTTTGAAATTTCCTATAAACAATGAAGTATTCATGATTAGAATGAGTGTTCTAAGGCAATCATACTGAAAGAAAATGAATCCAGATGGTAAAAGACTTGCTCCAAACTTGAGCCTCTCATGCTCTTTTGTTTTGCTGGAAGCATAGATGAGAGATTTATGTTGGAAAATCCTTGATTCCACCTATGCGGCACTGATGGCACAACTCAACCGATAAACCAAAGCATTAGAGAAGGTGGAGCTGCAGAGATTCCCATAGCCAGCAACCAGCTCGAAACTTGAACTGGGGAGTAGAAGAGCATCGCACCTGCATCTGCATCTTTTGGCGACTCCAGAAGTTGAGTCAACCACAGTCACTGTAGGGCTTTAGCTCACTGGAGATGTGTGAATTTCAGCCTGTGCTTGTTATTTAGATTTCTCTCTTGCTTGAGTGAACTAAAAACCTCCACTGCTTGGTCAGCATTTTCTTTGGTTTTCAGTATTTATAGTACCCTGACGCTTTATTTGCACATCAGTCACTGGGTCTGACAGATCATCCACAGCTCACACACCCTGATGCTTTCTCTGCGTGGCACTGAGTGCTGTCTAACTGAACTGGTGGTCAGGAAAGTCTGGCTGCATGTTGATGGGGAGAGGAGAACGCAGAAAGTTCATGCTCTTGATAAGAGTATTGGAGTGTGTAATGTATTTGAGGGATGTGGTACATGTCAGAAACACCTAGTTCTGAGGCAAGTCAAAACTCAATGAATCTGTTACTTATTATTGTCTCAGCATTTGCAAGGGGGAAAATGGTCCAATTGTGCTTTTTCAGCATGTCATAAAATGTGCAAATGCCAGACCTGGAAGAAGCAACTGCTGTTTTCAACACAATAGCTTCAGTGGGAGTGCTGATGCTGTGTTAAGGACTGCAAACAAAAGCAGAAGCAAACCCTATTGGATTCATATGGAGGACGCAGTTCTAGTAAAACTGTTCACCTAAATGAACAGCTGAAATCTGGGGGCAATCCCCAGCACAAGAACAGGATGGGGGAGAAATCTGTGTTTGGGAGCTTTGCTTTCCTTGCCTCCAATCAAACTGATGAGTGCCAGAGTTCAAGATAGTCAAAAGATCCTTCTCTGGGTCAGAGCCACCGTTTTAATAGAACTATAAAAGATACTTTTCTGTGGAGGACACTGCTGAAGAAGGGACCTTTAGAAACTGGTATGTGAGAAATCCATTACTTTTCTGGAAAGCAGTGAAATCCTGTCAACAGGAGCATAGCATGGGTTTGGGAACAGCTTTATGAAAAAGCCATCTAATTGGAATGAATGGGGGCCCTAAATCTGAATCAAAGCAGCTCAACTGGAAGACTAAGGGGATGAACAAAGATCGAGGAGAGAAGAGACAACTTTCTTCTCCCAGTTAAAAAAAGAGAAGGGTCTGATGAGGTTTTTATGCTGTTTCTTGAGTTAAATGCTGTTTTCTGGTTCACTGTTACTGCTCTTTCCTTTCCCAAGCCTATTCCTCTTATAATAACTTAGATCTGTCAAGTATAATTAAAAAGGAGTGAACATCTCTGGTTTGCAATGCAAACCCTTTTTTCTCCGATCGTGTAACACAGAGTTCTGGCAATTTGAGCTCAATTTTTGGTTTAGCACACAACCTGCATCCATGTCCAAGTTTTAGCTAGGTTAGAATGGTTCTCTACCATCTCCAAATCAGCACCAGGCTTGGTAGGAGTCGCTGTTATTGGCAGTCTCTGCTGAAGTCCTGCTCAACCCTGAATGCTGTGGCACCTCCATTCTGACCCACCACATTAATTCCTTGCCTGGAGGTAACACCATGCTGTGCTTTACCCATCTTTCACGCTGCTCACTCCCCTCCTTGTTCCAGGAGCATCACTGTTGGGTTTTGCTTAAGTGTTTTCTCTCTGTTCCACATTGCTCAGGGATGGTTGCAGTTAAGGCTAAATGTTGCTGTTAATTTATGGGAACACACCATTGATTTAAACATTTTCTCCTGTAATAGACTCAACAAGTTACTACATACTCTGTCCTCTGGCATGATTTTGCATGTGTTATTCTTTCTTTCTGGCCATGGCTTCTCCAGCTAATTGCATAAAAGGCCTTGTCAGGAGACATAAAAAATGGCTCTTTGGAGGAAAAAGGAGCATTTAACTCTTTTCAGGGTAAGAAAGGATGTGAGCTGTGTGCAGCAGCAAAGGGATGAATGAGGGCTGTATGCAGAGGGACAGCAGAGTGTTCTGCACGGAAAAGGACAAAAACAAAGGGTGGGGGAACTCTTTAAAGAAAGAAACCCCTTGTTATTTTGGAGTTCTTGCCTGTTCCTGTGATCTTTCCTGACATGGGTTCTCTTAAATAGCAGCGTTGGTTTATTTGAGGTGTCTTTGCTGCAGTGTTTTCTTCTCTGTTGTCTGTGTGTGTTTTAGCCCTTTGAAAAACCACTTCCAGAAAAAACAACCTACTCAAATGCAGAATTACTTATAAAGCAAGGTTAATTTCCGCAGGCTTCTTGTCATCTTTAATGGGTTTGGACAGAGACATATTCCAAGTGACGCTTTATCTGAGGTCCTGATCCTCCAAGTGTTTACTTGTATGTGCGATGGTTATGCATGGAAGTAATTCAGTGGAATGTCTTGCAGGGAGAAGTGTTTGGAGGTTTGGAAACTTTATTGTTCTGCATAAATATTCAGCTTAAAAGTGTAAGATCAAACGTTGTGGGGCCAACAGCGTGCAAGGAGAAACACTCCCATGGAGGAATGAGTGCGAAAGGTTTGTGAGGAAAGGTGATAGCCTTTATTACAGTAACTATAGTAATTAGATGGTCTTTTGGGTCCTCAATGCCTGCCTCAGATCTGAAATGATAGAAGTGAGCTTCAAAGCCAAGTAATAGTTAGGAACAGTTGTTGGAGGGGACAGACCTAAATGTGGGCTGTGGTAATTCTCTCTGATAGTTTTATTACACATAGCATTATTGGCCAGGAAAGGTAGACCTTTGGCTGACCTAGTACAGTTGTTCTTAAGCTTCTTGAGTTCTTACAGTGAAATGGTCTGTTCTGCTTTGTCATGAAGCTATTTTACCTTTCCAAGGATCCTCCTGGTCTTTTAAGGATAGCAATAGGTAATTAGTGTACAGGGAAAAGAAAAAGGGAATCTTTGTTTTCACCTTCAGGCAGACATGAGTCTGAGCCTTCTTTGCCAGGATTCCTGGCTATCCTGCTTCCTGCTGTAAAAACCATAAGGTGAAAAGGAGGGCAAAGAATTTTTTGATCTATTGTTACCTTTGAAACTCTGACAGATTATTCCTGGTTTAAAACAGCAATAGGTTTTTCTTCTTGAAAAGAATGGGAGATGTGGGAAGGCTGCACTGCAAATCACTGCTAAGCTGCTGAATGACAACAAGAGGCAGTATGGGCACGAATAACGCCAAGGAAAAACCAAATGATTTATAGTTCCTATATTGGCTTCAATTAAAAAATAAAAGGGAAAACTCAGCACAAACATTTGGCAATATTACCACTCACACAATGTTCTGGTGCTCTGATTTTACATGTCCCTCCCTACCCTCAAAGAGTACTGCCAAAAGCTTGCTCAGAGCTCAAATCTGAATTAACTCAGCACTGGGAGAAATTGCTTTCTGAACTCTTTTGCAAGAGCTAGTACTATCCAACCCATGCTGAAAGCTCAGACAAACCTACAGACGACAAGTATTAAGTTTACCCACCATGGTAAGGAAATGAAAATAAGATTAAAGGGACTGGAAAGCAGATTTCTATAAGGTTACTTGTTGGATTTTGGCTTGACTGCTGCCATGCACAACAGGTTTGGGCAGAGCTGCTGGTAAGGCTGGTGTGAGGCTCTCTGCAGCCACAGTGGAAGCATCTCTTGGTAGATCCAAGGACACCTGGATGTTTCATCCCTGCCCTTGGAGGGCATGGCTTCTGAACTAGGAGCAGAGCATGTCACGGTATCACACAGCAGCCTCAAGTAGCAGTTGGCCTTGTTACTGAGGAAGTCATCAGACTCTGGATGTACTTGTGTTGGGGTAAAAATCTCTGCTTACCAGAAACGGGCCTGAGAAAACCAGAAATCCTGCTGGTTTGCTTCTCTACAGAGAAGATCTGACATTGGACACTGCACCCATGCTTTGTTTTCTAGGTCTAAGCTTCTTTTCCTGCCTTTCCTTCGCTTTTGGACTGGTTTATCTCATCCCATATTTACTGGAGTTGTGAAGCAGCCCATCCTCCTCAAGGGGCTGTCTCAAAGGTGAAAGGCTGCTCCCCCTCTTTCATTGTCAGACTGTCTCCAGGCTTATTTCCAGTGTTAGCTTCCTGTTGACTGTCTACAGCCTTTTGAGGAATTCAATGCAGCTGGAAGGACAGTGGGTTGAGCAATCCTTCCTGCAGAGGAAGAACTCCCCTCAGGGCCCAGCACCACAACTGGGGAACTTGGCTGATGGAGTAATGAGTATTCTGGAGCCCACAGTTCTCATTAAACACTCATTTGTTTTGATTTTCTTCTATCTTTCCCTTCTCGTTAGAGCAAGGTCAGAAATACAGAAGCTGGCTCAAAGAAAGGCCAGGTCAAATTCTCCTTGTGTTTACTGAATTCCTTACCTCTGGTCAGCTTATTCTGCCTTCAGAGAATACCGAATCCTGACTCGAACTGGCAGTGCTTCCTGTGCTTAGCATTAGACTTAAGAGACTGAAACAATTATGGCCAGTTTTAAGCAAGATTACTTCAGCTCAGACTAGAAGCTTTGTGAGAACAGCTTTCCTGCAGAGTCAGCCAGAAGGAATCAACAGTGCTTTATTAACACAAGATGAATTTTGTAAAGAGGAAAATAAAGCCATGCTATTTTCGTAGCAAGGCCAGCCAGAAGAAATAACTTGCCCTCCAACATCACAGGTTTCTTTGGAGTTTGGAATGCAACAGACAGCATTTTGTCCTGTGGGAGTTATTTATGAGAAATTTGAGCAATTGCTTTTGCTTCTTAGAAGTCAAGGTGTTAGCTGAACAAAATGTGTCTCTGGATGGGAAAGAAGCCTCTAAGAATGAGCATGGCTGCTTTAAAGTGTTTTACCCTGGCCCATCACTTGAACCTGAAGATAATGCTTTGGGAAGGGTTGAGAAATGGTGCCCTGGGCAGGTTGAGCACCTGGAAAAGTGTCACTTTCATCCTAAGCTCCAACCCTCAGGAACCCTTCTCCTTGTTCTGCAGTGGTTGTGCTCATGCTGTATTCCTTCTGCCACCACCTGACTGTGAAAGGTACTTGAAATATTTCAAGGGTATTAGTACTCTTTGAAACGACTGCACTCTCCCTGAACCTATGGCTTATGTGCTGGATGGATAGCTGTGTGCATGCACAATAAATTCAGTGCACTTGGGGCATGCCAAACTCCCTGCATGTGCTATACAGCATTTGCACCCCTTATGTCTGTCAGGAAAACTGGGGACTAAGAGCCTGAAAATGATCAGAGAAGCCTCGTGCTTTGACCTACCCTTATTGAAACACAAGGATAAATATGGCATGTAAGAGTAATACATAACCTTTTCTGTCAGTGGTTAAGACAACCTAGCCTACCTGATGCAAGAATAGTAAAATGATGAGATTTTTATCTGGTTTATAACCATTTGCGTCATTTCACAGCATGATACAGATGGATAAATCTGAGGTGATATTGAAGGTGGCACCACATTTCAGTAGCTAGAACTCTAAATCTGCCTTAGGTCTATGGTATCAATGCAGCAATACAGTCCAATCTGGCATAAGTCTAAGTTGCCTTGTTTTTTGCCTCCCTGGATGAAAATGATCTGTATGTGCATATTGTCCTCTACAACCACTATATCATGGCTGTCCAATTCATGGATTGCCGTTCCCCTGACCTGCTGCCTGGCCATGACTTGACTTTAAGCATTTGTAAAGGACAATGTGTAATCAGCATCTGTCAGGCATCACATTAACTGCTTGGGAGAGTGGCTTGATACTTCATTTGAGACCAATACTGTAGCGCTGGGGTAATGGCACTGCACTTCTTTGGAAAGCACGCGTGGTGTAGAAGAAAAGCTTTAGTGGGGAATAAGAAGCTGAAAATGACACACAGAATGGTCCTAAGTCTTAAAGAAGGCAACCAAACATGCTGCTGTGCTTTGCTTTGCTGCTTCTAATGTTCTTGTCCACCCCAAGAGATCCGGTTCTCTGTCATTTGCACAAGTGTTTAAATGAACAATTCCATTATAAATCTGTGGCAATTGCATTCATATGAAAGCATTCACAGTGCATGAGTCCTCAATGTCCATCCCAATTGGCTTGTGCAGCCTTATCTGAATAAATCGCAGTCAGGTGTACACAGTGTAAAACCAGGGAAAAATGGGATCAATATGGGAGTATATTGTAGAGAATCTGTATGTAGAGTTCCACATGTTTACAGACTCATGTTAATGCTAACCACCAAACAGCTCAGTAGCAAGAAGAATAGTTTAGAATCTCTGCTTTGGTGGTTTAAAAAATGTGAGGAAAATATAGGAAAATTAGGGATAATCTTGGAGCCCCATACAGAATTGAATACCTTTTGTAGGCCTCTGGCCGTGCCCATGTGACAGAATTCTTCCGCACATCCTACACGGTGGGATGCACTCAAATTTAATCAGTTATAAGCACAAAATGGAGCTTTTTTTATTGTTATTGCTCGTTTACATGAGGGTTTAGTAATGTGCTTTTTAAGCATCTCTTTGGCAGGGAGGGCCTACAGACGTCAGAATGTCCTTTGGGAATTTGGAGCTGGACTTGCAGCCCATACTCACGGTAGAAACACAGTGCCTGAATAAGTAACTTCCTTCTACCAAAGTGGTGTAAGAGGTAAGGTGGTGTGGGAAGTGCAATTTGAAGTGAATTTACTCACTCACTACATCTTATACTACTTTTGTATGTGGTTTTGCAGTACTGGAGATTTAAATGCATTGTTTCACAGGCCTGTATAGAGGATCAGTTGTCTGGAAAGGCTTTATTATAGGATAGCAGAACTCCCTCAGGCAAAGAATGTAAAGATTAGGTTTTGACAGGAATGAAATACAGGCACATACGTGGGAGAGGCTACAATCAGCTGCTCCCACCTTCACTCCCACCGGTTCCCAGGCCTCCTGCAACTGCAGACCTTGCAATACATGAAGAATAAACCCATGATTATGCATGATTTCCCAGAAGAGAATCAAGGTGAAATGATATTTTGGGCATAGCATTACCCCCTCTGTAGCAGCTAAGAGCTGAACCCGTGATGGGAAGCACATGTATGCAATACAAAAGATGGCAGAGCTCCGGCTATGGAATTTGCTCCCTTGGAGCAATTGTATTTTGACTTGGAATACTGTGAGGACTCCTGCAGCTACACAGGCTGCAGCCTTTAACTTATAGCCATGCTTTAAACCAGTATCTTCAAAAGTGGTTGCTGGATTAGAATGCTTTCCAGAAAAATCTGTGGGAAAGAGCCAGTCTCCCTGTGTGATGGGGAGCACAAAGCAAGAGTAAACTTCCTGTCCAACCACCAAAGGATAACTGAGTCAGTGAGATGCTCTATGGAGAAGGAGGGGAGTATCTGAACAGGTTTTAGTTGAGGGTAATGCAGTTTCCTGGATTAGGTAAATACCTCAGTAAAAGTCCTGAACCAGCTCTTTTATGGTTCTACACCCTTTGCCCAAGTCAAACAATATTGTATTTGGTATGGGCTTTTTCTGAATAAGACTGTGTTGATGTTATTTTGTACAAGTAGAGCCCAAGGAGAACTAGCAGCCCCCTTGATGTGCACTGTTGAATGTCTCTTATTCAGCCTAGGATGGTAACTCAAAATAATGCTCTTTCTTAAGCCCTAAGGACGCCTGACACAGCAGACAAAACACAGCTAGTTTGTGGTGGTAATAGCTGGGTGTGTGTAGAGTCATCTAGTATAAATAGTTATAGTTTCCGCTGTGTCTGCACAGGGCTGAAATGCAGCACGACTTCAAAGCCCTGGACTCTGCCCTGGGTAATAAACCCAACCTGTTTGATGGAGTTTAACTGATCTTTTCCTGTGCTAAAATCCTCAGTAAAACTGAAACACATTGACTCTGGAAGAAATGGATGAGCCCCAGGCTTCAGGCAAGGTCTTGTTCTGCCCATGGAAATGCTACCTTCTAACCTTGTCAGTGCTAAGGCATGATTCAGTCCAAGTATAGGATTGGGTCATATGAACTTCAAGGCTAACTTTGTATTGGGAAGAGTTTGCCTAGATGCTTACCAGCCCATGCAGCACACTGCCCCACCTGACAAAGTGCTAGTGCTCTCAAGGGAAATAATCAGCTCAAAGAAGAACAAAAGTCTTGCCTCATGTGCCCTTGACATGCTTGACCATGCCCCAAACTGAAGGGCATAAGCTCATTCTATTTAAATGCCTCTGGATGTTTTATTAACCACCCAAGAACCTCCTTTCACTGAAGTTGTGCTCTCGATCTTAGTGGTACATTGTGGCAGCTGAATTTGAGTGTAATTGTGTATTTGATGGTTGACTCAAAAAGAGATGAGCTGTTTTGTCCAAAGTGAAGGTGATTGATGGCAAGGAGAAAGGAGACTGGAGGGAAGTGCTCTTAGAGGTGTGCTAGATGTTAGCCCCATTTCCAATGTAAGCCTGGATTTCCTATGCTAGGTGATGCAGGTCTCTGCCTGCGGAATTTGCTTTGAATTCAGCACTTAAGTAACTTGTCAGCAGCTTGTTAAAGATGTTGGTATACTGATGCCACAATGCCCTGAATCAGACTTATATTCCATCAGCCGTTCTGCTGCTATGGTCCCCAGTATGTAAACTCTGAAAACCCCACTGCCAGTGAAATCAGTGAAACAACTGGATTTCAGAAGCAAATCTATTTTCTCTTCAGAGAAAGAATAACAGGCTGCCATTCTCAGCCACTTGAATGCCTCCATCCTCTTCGTACTCAAACACAACTTCCTTACAACCCAGTCTTTTTCCACACACCCACCTGAGCTTGCTTGCTGCCATGCACATTTGGGTGCTGCTCTTTTTTCTTTGCCTTGGACACACTTCATGTTTTCTATCAGTTTTTGGTTCTAACTGTCCCGGTTTTTCCCTTCCTGAGTTCTACGCCTCTTTCATCCCTCCATTTCCAGTTCTGCCTCTCCAGCTCCTCGTGCCTGTTTCTGCTACCCCTTTGCTCTGCTTGTGTCAGTCCATGGCCCCTTTCTTCTTCCCATTCTGCAGAGCCAAGGCTGAAAATGTCTTTTTTACCTCCTTTGCTTGCTTCTCCAAAGAGACCATTCTGTGGAGCAAGGGCTGCAGCTTGGGAGCCACTACTCTGTTCCTCTTGTTAATTTTTATTCTCCTTACTTCTAAGCTTTTCCTCAGTCTTTCTCTTCCCAGAATATCCCTCAAACACCTCTCCTCTGCCAGCCACTGGCTTGTCAGTGCCTTTCTGTCCTTCTACCAGGCACCAGTGGGACTCCTGGTTCTTTTTTCTCTGCCTGTTTTTTGTTCTTGTATTCCAGCAGATCTTCATCCGTTTTGCTTGTTGGAAATGGGCAAGTGGGGAAAACTGGTTCTTCTACCTGCTCTTTATTAACTTGCTGGGGAATATACCTCTCCCTATCACAGTGGAGTGAAAAAACTAGCTGGGCTGAGTGTCCTCCTCTTCGCGTTGGGATTCATCCCCATCTTTCTTTATTATTGATTAGGACTGTGTTACGCTGATCAAACCAAGAACAGATCAGAAGGTGGAGCAGGCACCTCTGGCCAAGCACAGTAGGTATCTAGCTGGATTATTGAAACAGAAACCAGCTCTGAGGTGAAAATCTGGCCCTAGCTATCAGTGTTAAATACCCTACTTGTCTGTTTCTGTCTGTGGTAGGACTCTGCTTGAGACAGGGATAAAGGAAGTGCAGTGCGGTTAGAACTAGAACTGAACACATCCATTGAACAGGGCTCAGTGCTGCAGCATCTGCCAGCAACAGCCCAGTCTGTTCTTTAGGACATGTAGAGCTTATTGCTGCTGGCAAGTGAGAGTCCTGGAATGCAACTGTTTGTGTGAGTATCTATGACAACAAACAAATCATGTTTGTGAAGTGTCCTTGAGGGTATCAGTGTGTGTGTGTGGGGGGGGTGGGGGGGGTGGTGTTGCACTATGCTGGTAACACTTAGCATTTCCAGACTCTTAATCCCCAAATATTACTATAGATGGGTACAAGTACTTGAGGAGAAAGAACTAATTAGTTACAAGACTGGTTTTTCTTGTTTGCAAATGGGACCAACTCAGAGTAATGCTATTTACTTTAGCTGATTTCAGACTTCCAGACAAAGGAGTGAATATTTTTAGGAGCTTTAATGCTAAGCATAAGGCTCAGGCTCAAGGCCAAGGGACTGTGGGTATCTGTGGGTCACTTTCAGCCACGTGAAGAAGGCAGACAAGGGCATCTAACCTAAGCTTGTTGTAACACTCAGTGTTGCTTCAGCAGGCAGCAATTGAAGCCAGGAATTCATCCTACAGAACAGTGCTCAGGATGGGCAAGAACAGGGATAGAAGGACCAGCAGGGTAGGACAGAGTAACTTGTCCTTGTACTAAGATTGAGGTTTTGGTCCTCTGATTTCTTCTTGCTGGGCAGCAGTTGTACCCCCAAATGCCTGTGCTGAGGCTTAGTGCTTTGGCCTTACTTGCTGCATCCATTCACTCTCGTGTCCCACACTGTGCTCTGGTGAGTGAGAGGGAGAATAAAGAGGTGTCCTGTTTGTGTGTGCAGAACTCCACCTATGGCTGTCTCCACAGCACACTGCCTAACCTGCTGGGACTGAGTCTGTGATGGGGAGGCTATGACTCCCTATAAAATACCTGGAAAAGATATGCACCAAAAGAGGGACTTGGAAAGCCCAATGACTGGGCATGGGGAGAAGGTCATGCAAGACCTGCTTCCTGTCACCTATTGGTGGCTGTTCTGGAGCTGTGTGGGGGATGTCTCTCCTGAGTGCTCTTCTCCCTCTTGTATTCTAACCCCTGATGAGTAACCACATCTGGGTTCTTCTCTCTGTGAGCAGCTGTGCACTGCAGTGCACTGGGCAGCAACTGACAGCACCAAAACAGCTGGAGTCATTTTCCACTTCTGGTTTTAGCTCTTCCCAGTGTCCCTGCCTGACACTATCCATTACAAAGCTCTGGTTCTCAGCTGGTCACAGATTTGTCAAGCTATTTGGACTGTAAGCTTAGGTGTTTGGCATTCTGGTCTACAATATACATGTCTGAAAATAAGGGCTCAAGTGAGTCAGGTTTTCTCAAGATGGAGACGGGTTAAAGGCGTCATTCTGCTTATGCTAAATATAATGAAAATGTCTAAATGAAGCTCCTTTTGCTCCCAAGGTTTTAGAACATGGAGTTTCTCCTTGCCCTGTGGAACAGCAATGCCCTTGCTGTCCCTGTCAAAGTCCTGCTGGCTGAGCAAGTAGGCTCTGGACAATCCTGCTTGTGGTCGACAGCCACTGAAGTGTTTAGGGCTTTAGAGCTGGAAACTGCAGAGACAGAAACTGAGGCTGAAGAGGGGTGGGGAAAAGGTTAAGTCTTTCTGGGCAAAGTGATTTAGAAGCAAGCAGGCTGAGAAGCAGCGGAGGACAGACTGGTCTGAAGAAGAGCCATGGTCTTTATGGTTTTGTTAATGTGAGACTGTTCAGATCTGAATGAGCTTTTAATGTCACTAATGCATAATTTATATGCAGGCATGGTAAGAGGTGTGCAATGCAAATCATGCCTGATGAAGAGATGAAGGTGTGCTTGCAGATGCTTGAAGTTCTGAGCATTCCTCAGGATGCTGAGGAAATCACAAAGCCCAAAGTGCTGTGGCACTGGAATAGTTTACCCCCATATTGCACTGGTGCTGAACTGCCTGGGGAGCAAGAATATGTGTTTCTGCCTGTAGCAACCTTGAGAAAGCCCTGATATTGATAAACTTCCTCAGAAACGAGTGTCTTATTCTTTGAACCCTGCTGGAAGTTGTTAGGAATCTGCTTAGAATGAGGCCTTAGCTGTGTTAAACAGTATGAGGACCTGACCCTATTTTCAGCAATGAAGTCAGGAAGCAAACTATCGGGGAAAAGAGAGATCATCCAGGGAAGATCACTAATGATCTTAGGATTTGAGATATCTGCATGTTAATCTGGAAGGGAATAGTAATGTTTGGAAAGCTGGCGAAGATGTGCATATGCAGCATCAGTGCACTTGGTGATTAAATGACGATGAGGATGAATTCTTATGTTGAAAGTTGAAAACTCCCTGAGAAGGTTGATTTTCACCTGTGATGTTTTAAGAATCTTCTTTTTGTTCCTTCGTTATTGCAAACTTTGACTGTTCAGTGCACAAAGTTAAGGCTCAGCAGCAGTCCTTTGCATGTGGTTTTAATCACTGCAGAGAGGTGGCAATCAAATCGAAGTGTAAATGTAAGGAGCCTTACTAGAACTGGAAAGCCAACACATTTCAGAGTCTGTGGTGATTTAGGAAGCAGATCTTGTGATGTTATCAATGCCTCTCTGGAGGCATGATACCAGAGTTCAACCAGTCTTACTGTTTCAGATACCTGCCACTGAGATTTATATGTGCTTCACCAAGTATGAGAATATATGAATCCAGCGGCTTCTGGCTGATCCCCCCCAAAGCCATCAACCTGCCTCCATTCATGTCAGCGCACTCGTAAATTTATAGCATGCACTGAATTCGGCAACTTCTGCCACTGCACAGAAGCTTCCAGAGGTGTCCCATGTCTCCTGTAAATCCTTAGGCACCCAATGAAGTAGATTAACTGCAGATGGATGTAGGAAGTTGTCCCTCCTTTGGAATTAGAGACTTTCACACTTTCTAAGAGGCAGTGTGGTATTCCCATAGGCAAGAAAGAAGGACTGAAGGTGCGCTGTTTGTTTGTTTGCTGTTAAATGCAGATAGATGATGCCAAACAATGGGAAAACAGGTTGAGGAACTGTGGGCTCTTTTCTCTCCTGCCATGTGCAAACAATCCTTCTGCTTATGACAACTTATTTTCCCTCTGTTTAAAGAAACCTGGTGGGCTATTTGCTCTGGTACTCCTCTGGTAAGCCCAGTGATGCATTTACATTCCATTCTGTTGCTTGCTCCAGCCCTAAAGACGTCTGCCAAAATGAGTCAATAGAAAAGCACAGAGTGGAAGCTTTAAGAATGTGTTAGGAAAGGCTTGAACATTACCCATTAATGATTACAGCTCCTAATTATGTTAATTAATCAGTCCTGGAGGTTGTCTCACCCAGGAGCCCAAAGGCAGGGTTTTGGTTCCCACAGATGTACTTGAACTCAGCAGCGTGGCTGCTTACAGCGAGGAGCTCAGCATGACCGAGCTGCCAGAGCACTGATGATGGTACTAGGCAGGGTTTGCTATGTGCTGTCATGGCTCTGTTGGATTTTGGAAGCTAGCTTTGACTGTCTACATGAGGTAGAGTCCAACACCTGGGAGCAGGCTTTAGCCATGGTCAGAGAGATTGATGTTCAGTGTAAACTGTTTCTGTACAATGGCCTGTTGGCATTCGGAGGGCACTTTGTAGCAGCACTGACTGTTAGGACATGGAGATTGCTGCCTTTGCAGAATCTGAAGTTGTTGGCTCTGTCAGGAAACAGAAGTGAAATGACTGATAGAGAAAATGGACGTTGTCTCCTGTTAATGTATCTGTAATTCTGCAGGAAGACCAAGTATTTAGGCAGAGGAAGACATCCAAGCCTGTGCTATCCTCTTTCAGAGCTTTGTGTCCCACAGAGCTTGTCTTCACTTCCAAGGTAAAACGAAAGACTCATAGAAGAGACACAACCCAGACTGGCTGTAAGTGTTTTCAGAAAGACCTTGTTTTGTGCTATTCCTTAAAGAACTTGGTTTGTGTAGGCTTTCAGTGCACAAAGTACAAGAGGACAGGAGGAGACCTATTCAACCCCAGTGAACAGGTAAGGACAGGAGAACACCATGGTGCAGATACAGACCTCTTTCTACTTTAGTTCTGCTCAGCCTCATCAGATGACGTTTCAAACAACCACTTCTCACTATCTGCAAAATATCCTGATCTTTATGTTGAGCTCACAGCTGCTTCTGGCAAGTGGTTTCAGCTCCAAGTGGGACGCCACGTACAAGTGGCTTGTGAATGTGTGACAATCCTTTAATGATAGGGAAAACAAGAAATGACAATATGGATTAGGTGAAAGATAATGTATCATCATCCATCTGTAAATGGCTCCTGTGGGTAGTAACTCCTGTCTATGCTGAATATAAAGTACCAGACATCAGAAAGGTATTTTTGGTAGGTTCCTACAGAAGTAGTGCCCTTACTGGAGTGGCAGAGAGGAAGGGAATGCACCTTCCAGACTAACAGGGGATTGATTGGAAAGAGGACTGTGATTAAGGACTGTCGTGTCTCTGGTTGTGTTCCAAGGATTTCCAGACTGGAGCTTGCTCTTTAAGAGACCTGTCTGCCACAGTGCTTCACTGCACTAAACCTGGTTATTAAGCAATTTTGCTATCAGCTGTTTTGTGAG
This sequence comes from Loriculus beryllinus, assembly GCA_039877255.1. Classification (NCBI taxonomy): domain Eukaryota; kingdom Metazoa; phylum Chordata; class Aves; order Psittaciformes; family Psittacidae; genus Loriculus; species Loriculus beryllinus. Next base: position 15,520 of record JBCJKH010026559.1, read on the forward strand.
CTGTTGCCATACTGCATAGCGATCACGATCCGTGTTACTTGGAAAGCATTTCTGGCAGGCTGAGGGCACAAACGATGAGCCAGATGGGACTGAAAAATAACATGGGTCCAGACAGGCTTACAGTGACAACTCCCCTGGAACCAGAGCTGTGTGGGGAGGGCTGGCACTGCTTGACACTGCCGTGGTTCATCTGTCTCTGTCCTGTTGGCAAGGCTTCAGCTGCTGATGGATTGCCTGGCACCTTCTCATGCACGTTAACATTAACTTCATCAAGAGCACTGTGTACAGAGTGTGAAACGCAATACAGGCAGTACCTGACACAAATGAATACTTGCCCTGTTCTGGGGAGTTTCAGTGCAAAACCTCTCTCCCCATTCATCTTCTTCCTGCCCTCCCCCTTCCCCACGCCCCGCTACCTAGGGACTCCCATGGACAGGCGTATTGGCAGTAAACTCAGCTCAACAAAACAGCCTTGTGAAAAAGGGAAATATAACACGATCACTTCCTATTTCTTTCCCCTTTCCTCTGCATCAAAGCCTGGGCTGGCTGTCAGGAATGTTCCAAACGAATAAATAAAGCGCAGGAACCCCCTGCTTCAGAAGGAGCCTCATTCACTCACCATGAAGCTGGGCCAATTCTTTTCCTGACAGTACTCAAGCCAGCAGGCAGAGCGAGAAGATCATTCAAAGCTAATCAGTAAAGTGTAAACCTATTATGAAAGCACATTTACCCCTCGCCTCCTCTTTCCTCCAGAAAACCAATCCCCAAATCTGTGGGAATAACACATAACGTACATAAAAGTCGCTATTACTTAGATCCCCTGTTATTAGGTCAGCAATGCCACTGATGAAATGCTCCCCAGAGCACTGAGCATTGGCATATAAATCCTCCAAGAAATCCACAGCGTAATTTGTTACAGCTAGAGGGCATAAGACACATTAGAGCAAAGCCTGTGTATTAGGCTCTCCCCTGTGATTCCTGAGGCTATCTCTGGTAATAAAAACCTCATCTTGATTTCTTATCCTTCGTATTGATTTCCGTCAGAGAAGACTTTCCTTAGACAAAGATGCTACTATATCTCTCTGTATAATAGGGGGATCCTTCTCTCCTATTCTCTTCACCCCTTTTAAGATTTAATTTAGGGATGACTCTGAGGAAGATGTGTGATTTGGGAACTGTTGGTTGGTAAAGAGTGGTGAAGACTATGATGATGCATTTACTGTATGCAGTGCAAGACTCGAAATGGGGAACTAGAGAAAAATGGGTTTGGTCTGCAATGGCACAGGAAATTGAAACTAAACCTCCAGCTATCCAACTGCTGTATCTTAATATGAAACTCTGTTCTTAATGGACAGAATCTGTGGGAGTCAAGTGATTAAAATCCAGGCTGAGATGTATATAATCATGGCAGCTGTTAATTCTGAAACACTTGTACTGCAGTATTCATATGGTGCAAAGGGACAAGGCCAAAGAGGAGTCTAGAAAGCTTTATATGAGTAATTTGCAAGGCAAATAATTGCTCCACAGCAGTCAGCACAGATAAACTGAATGATGCATGGGAAGGCTGCAAAATGCACAGTGTTCTATCCAAAATTGCTTGTTTTCTCTGTAGTAGGATTGCTATAAGCAACTGGAACGTTTTCATTTATCTATTCCTTCGGCTGTAGCTTTATTTTGCTTCTTTAGAACCTACCCTCATAAGAAGCTGTTTGGCTCTTGAAATGACCGAAGGCACGCCTGCTCCCTTGTGTAAAGAAGGCGGTAAATCTTTATAGCAGTTCTTACAAGTGGAGAAGTTTAATATGTGCTCATTGCTTTTGTAATCTAAGAGCAGCTGTGCTGAAAGACAATACTTGCTAATTGTATTTCCTAGCACATCCCTTTCCAGTTGGAGGATAAAATATGGAAGTTTGGGTTTATTTTTTTAGTACATACAGCAAAATTTATTCAAAAGAATCTTTGTTCCCCCTGAACTATCTTGTTTATTTAATAGATGATAGGAAATGGGAGACTGTCAAAAAGCCTAGTTACAAGAATAATTTATAAGCTACATTTAGCTGTTGATCTGGCAGCCTGGCTTAGTGCAGAGCCAGAATACATCCTGGCAGGTAATAATGTAAATCTGCAGCTCTGGCCCACTCTCCAGAAGGCAGGAGCAGGATACAACTCCTGCTAGTTCTGCAGTGTCTCTGGCAGGCACCACACAGAATGCTTGGCTCTGCCTGACAAACATGCTCCCATAGGGAGAAATTTGCTGGGTTTAGTAATTCTTTTTAACCTATTTTGGATGCAAGTGGATGTGTCTGTGGGGAAAACTATTCTGGTCACTTAAACAGAAGCCTCCTGTGAAGAGCTCGATGGCAGGGAGCTCACTCTGACTCCTCTCAGCCCCGTAACTCACTGCATCACTCAGCTGGATTCCAATGAACTAAGCTATTGGGTGATGTCCAGCCTTTGCGGAAGCTGATGGCAGCTCTCCCACTGGCTTCACTTGGCACAGGGTTTTATCTACCACACTGCTAAATCATCACAATGGCTTTTATCGGTGAGCTCTGTCTAGCTTTGGCTTGCTGATTTGGAGAGATCGTGATGGACAGTTGGTTTAAAAGGAGAGAGAAACAGGGAGTGTGACCAAACACTGCTCTCACAGCAACAAGTCTGTTACTGCCTGTGTGTCATCAGAGGTGTCACTGCACTTGAGCATGCCACATAACTGTACCTGCAGCATCTCTTTAACTGTTTTCTATCAAAATGGTCTGATTTAGCTTAAAACTGCTTTCTGGTTAACTTTTAATATAGATTGTTTCAGATGGTTGGGTAGAGAAGCAGCTCTGTCTGTGGGTGTTAGACTGAGAAAATAGCTCCCCTCCAGCCTTGTCAATCTCATATGCAGCAGTAAAACACGTCTGCATAAAGGCTTGTCTGTAAGCAGTGGTGTCCTTGATTAACTCCCATTTAATACAATTTTAGTATATTTTAGTCCCATTTAATACAATCACTTGCTTGGGAAAAGCATATCTGTAAAGCTATTCAAGGTCAGTTAGTGTAGTGCTGATGTTCAAACTTTCATCTTTGTTAATTTTCAAGCCTAGATGAGATTCAAGATTGCTGAACCTGACAAGAGCAGAGCAGACAACTTAAAGGTTAGCTAAAGAACTCCTTATAACTTGTTTAATCGCATATTTATATGCTGGGATACTGACTATGTCTGCCTATAGCTCTGAAGTCTCACATAAAGTTGGGCCCCTGGGCACATGTGGGTTATAAATGTAGTAATGAGGTCCCTTTTCACTTATAAGGGCTACTGAATAAGAAAGCTCAGCATTTATACTCCATCTGACATCTTCAGAGTCTTCTGTAGATGCATGAGACCAAGGTGGTTTATACATTAGGTAGCAAGGGTTTTGATGAACTGCTCATTCAGCCATCCCTCTCTACCTCCCGTGATTTGAACGATGGCTTCAGCTTCCTCAAATGATCCTCTGGATTGGTTAGGCTCTTGGATGGCTCTGCTGTTACATGTCTCCGTGGAATGGATTTTACTTTCAATAATGTCTCATAACTGTCTTTAAAGAGGTTTATGGCTCAGCCTTATTCTCTGGGACACTGACTGTTCTCTGCTAATCTCCTGTAGAAACACAGTTATGGGTTCACACAGTATTTCAGTTCTCCTCAAGCTCTAGAGTCAAGTTAATTGGACACAACTGACGTGTGTTAGAGAATTGCTATTAGATGAGTAATATTTAGCAAAGGAAACAAGATCTTTCTATTCCTCAGAACACGCTGGGAGTTGTGGGGAGTGGCAGGAAACGGCAGCTCAAAAACCGTGCAGACCCAGACCTAGGAACAGGGTTGATTTAGGGACTGGGGAAGTGCTTTGTGATAACTGAGATTTGTAAAATCACAGTTCTTGCTAAAGGAGAGCTAGACTGGGAAAAAACATGCTGGAGTGTTAAAAGAGGCAAAAGTACAAGACAGAGGAGAAACAGCTTTTATAGAAATATAGTGGCAGATCTGTGATTGTTATGTTGACTGCTTTTTTCTTAGCAAAGACTATATTGTCATACAGCCACTAAAACCTGACTAAAACAGGCCAGTGATAAATAGAGCAGGATCTCATCAGAATGCTCTTGTGTTTCCAACTGGAAGCTGCATGCTGAGGGCAGGTCCAGCACACTGAATGATGAATGGACATGAGATTAGTCCACAAGACAAAACCAAGGTCTGTAACATCACCAAGCAGCTCAAGACACAGAAACAATGGAACTGTTTTTGCAGGGCAGTTTTATGCAGAGCAGCTGAAATGTTGCTGCTAAATCCTGGAACTTTAGGGTGCTTTCCCAATTTACTTTCAGATACCAACCCTCTTGATGGGGTAAATCCTGGAGAAAAAACACTTATATCATAAAACCAGCCTGTTAGTACAAGGCTCTGTATACTTCAGTGCAAGTACTGCCATATTTAAATTGCCAGTCTTAAAAGTTCTTTGGACAAAGTAAACTTCCTGAGAGAACTATAGGTGTCAGCACTCAGTTCAAAATGTGTATGTGCTTAACTCTACTGAGACGTGAAGTTTCACTGAGATCAGCAGCACTACTTAAGTAAAGTTACATTCGGAGGAGTGTCTTGAAGGTCAGGCCTCAAGTACAAAAGTACTTCAGATTCATATTGGCTTGCTGGATAATACCACCAGCAGGCACCTAGATTGCAGAACCAGTGATATGATGTGATTTGCTATGGTGAATAATTATACTTCTATCTCATGGAAGACTGTGCTCTCTGTCTTAAACCTTATGTGTTCAGATAGAGTGTTCCTCAACTTTAAGTATGTTTCATGTAATTCCAAGCACTTTAATGTCTGTCAACCTGATTCTGCAGTCAGACTTTCAAGATGCACCTCTGGTCCCTGCTGGACTGTGCTAGGAGTGTATCACTGCTCTGGCTTCCCCAGTTAGAAATCCTGCTGCTCAGGAACTTAGCTCTGCAGCAGGCGCAGTACTAGCTCTTCAGCTGGGACCAGGATCACCACCTTAACATGGATTTTGCGATTTGTAAGGACTGCAAAATCAGGCTCTTTGGGGCAAATGGGCTTAGGAAGGGGCAAGTGTCCATCTCTGCTCACCGGCACTCAATGAAACACTGGCCAATCTGATCCCGGAGAGTTTCCTTGATGCTGAGCCCCTCCACTTCTCTCAGCTTGTTTTTGATGGTTATCTCATCATCTCTCTCCTGGATCTCGCCTTGCAAGGCATTTACTTGCCCAGCATCCCTCTGCAGAATACTCGTTGACTTTAAGTGAGGAGGTAGGCTCTGAAAACAACATGAGGAGAAAATAAATAGATTAATTAAAAGAAACTTGGTATGAACTTGAAAGCCAGGCTGACAGCGAGTCTAAGCTTAAGCCTTAATTTCTTTGCAGTAAGCCAGAAAAAATCCCTGTACTCGTAAAACTCGCCAGGATGCTCACAATGGTTTATTGTCGTGTTTCAGCATTAATTAACAACACTGCAATGTACGAAGCCAGCCCTTCTAGCGTGGGATCCTAGGATCTCTATGAGACAGGTGAGAAAGCTGCTGTTCTGCAAATGCCAACTTTATCCATGTCAGAAGGGTGCCAGAGGTTTTTTAATTGAATTTCCAAATGTTTGGACTTCCCATTGGTACGTTTTAATTAGCCAGCATTGTGTTTAATTTGTTCGCTTCGATTTTTATATGCACTGCTTGGTCACTGGTTTCCTGGTATTTTGTTGCAGCTGGTCCTATTCCTGTAGGAAATCAACTTCCCTTGAGGAACAGCAACCATCAGAAAGAATAAACAACCTCCCAAACACTGTAATATAAATCAGAGCTTCCCAAGTTTCCCATGGTTTGATAACCTTGGCAAGAAGGGCTCCTAAGCCAGCTTCAAGTCTTACATTGACTTCTGCTTTGTGATTGCTTTTACATGTGTAGTTGGAGAGAGGAAAATGAAAGTCTTGCTGGTATGCAAATACAGAAGCATGAAAAATCCCACCTGTGTGGGAGGCCTGAAACCTTGCATTTTTAGTTTTCAGTGGTTGATAAAGCTGAGATGCTCCCAGTGTTTTATGAGCTGTTTCTACCTTGGCAGTACAGAGAATAATTTCTTTTAAAAATTAACTTGTAAATTAGCTTTGGGGTTTTATTTGCAATTCCAGAAGGAATTTTTTCCCACATAGTTGGGAAGTCCTAAGTATAGTCTGACAGTCTACATCACATTTAAGACTGGAACAGAGGATAACCTGGTTTTGTGCTACAGTGTGGTTTACTCTTCAAAGCTGGTGACTGACATGTAGGTGGCAGCATATGTGAATGAAAGCCTTGGACTGTTGCTTTGTATAAAACCTCTGTACAGTTCCTCTCGGGCCTTCCACCTTTGGAATGTACAGAACTGGTCCTTCATCAGCACATCTCAGCCTGCATTAGGAATGTGTTCTTCTTGCTCTGGTGATGTATTTTCCAGTGTGTTCCAAGCCCTAATTCCAGAGGTCTCTCACGAAGGCAAAAAAGCTCCCATCAAAGGCTGGGCCAGCTTATATTTGAGATCTTTTTCTGTGCTTCGACCAGGTTCCAAAAATCACTAACAACTGCCAAGCAAGTTTGGTTTCAGAAAGCACGCAGTGAGATTGCACACTGTCCAAAGTAAGCGCAGAGGCCCCATGCAGGAAGGCAATTTACTGCTTTCCCTGCTTTTGTAATGTATGACTCATCAGGGCCACCAGGGAGAAGAGATTCAGGTGGCAAAAAGAGGAGCAGCACGCTTCTGAAAGACAGCTGCATGTGCTCTTTTCCCGCATACATCATAGAATCGTAGGGACCTTAAAGCTCATCCTGCCACGGGCAGGGACCCCTTCCACTGGAGCAGGGTGCTCCAAGCCCCTGTGCCCAACCTGGCCTTGAACACTGCCAGGGATGG
>JBCJKH010026566.1:0-10656 GCA_039877255.1 Loriculus beryllinus
GCCCAGTTATCTCCCCTTCCCCCTTCATATCTAGTTTAAAGCCCTGTCAATGAGCCCTGCTAACTCCTTCCCCAAAAACCTTTTCCCCCTCTGGGACTGGTGTAACCCACCTGCCACCAGCAAACCAGGTGTCTCATATAGCAGCCCATGATTGAAAAATCCAAAACCCTGCCTTTTACACCAATCACGTAGCCATACATTAATCTGCAGACTCTTCCTATTAATCTCTTCACCCTTGCTTGTAACAGGTATGGAGGCAAACACCACTTGCGCTCCAGACCCTCTAACCAGCCGTCCCAGGGCCCTGAAGTCTCTCTTCATTGCCCTTGCCCTCCTTGTAATAATTTCATCACTGCCAATCTGAAAAACCAGCAGTGGATATTAGATCACTTAATACGAACTTATTTTAGAAGTAGGTTTCTAGGCCTTTGAGTTTTTTTATCCTCTGTAACATACAAATACTCCTACAGAGAGAAAAATCCAAATCCCTAGAAAAGCTAGGTTTGTTTGTTTGGTTGGTTTGGGGTTTCTTTTAGTTTTGGGTTTTTCGTTGTTGTTTTGGGGTTTTGTTTGTTTGTTTGTTTTGGTTTTGTTTTGTTTTGTTTGTTTGTTTGTTTGTTTGTTGTTTTCCTCCCCTGCCCTGCACATGGATAAACAGCTCTTGCAAAAAAACATATGAAATGCTGTTATAGAGTATCATTTTTACATGCATTCATTTTACTGGGGTGCTGGAGACACCATGAAAATCGTTTTTTAAAAGAAAAATTCAGGTAATTTTTTAGGTGCTTGAATTGAGAAGTTTGCAACTGTGAAGTGAATTTTCATGCAATTTGTACAGGGAAGTGCAAATGCAACTCAACTCCAAATCACTCTCAAGACAGAAAACACAAATCTGTCTTTCCTTTCTTAGGAGTTTCATTGGTCTGGGTCAGTTTTAATTTACACTGGAGCCTCAACAGCAGCACCTGAGGCAAAGACTGTCAAAAGGTATGCACTGACTGAGTACAAGCACAAACTACTCCTGCTTTCTGGACAGCACTGCCTTTTGCAATTTTTCTCAAGGTAGAGAAGTGTTCTGCTTTTGACTGTTTTGGTCTTCCCCAGAGGAGTTTCTGCAGGACTTTCCTATAGTCAGATTTATGTCAGTATAGGGAAATTACAGAAAGAATATGAAATGTCTTCTAGCAAGAGATGCTCCCAAATTAACAATAAATATTTCTATTAAAGATTAGACATGTCATGAAACCACTAAACCAGCACCTTAATAGGAAACTACATGGCCGAAATAGAAATGGTTATGGTTTATAGTTATTATCTATGACCTATTTTGTAACTGCTAAGAAAACTTTATGTCTAACTACGAACCTATACTGAAAAATTCTAAAATGCTGAGTGCATGCTTTCTGCATACTCTTCAGACAGAACTTGCAGTGACATCACTTGGAAACTGGATATAAATCTAGGTCAAGGATCTAAAATGCGTAACAGAAATCAATGAGAAATGATTGTCTAGCTGTTGAATTTGAGAGTTTTAGTGTTCCCATGACAGCAGTATCAAACCATTTCAAGTGCCATCACAGAACAGTCTAATGCCTAAAAATACTGAGACTGAAAGGACGAGCTTCACAAGCCTTGCTTTCATTTCCTGAGCCAACTGCAGCACCACTAACCTTGCCACCCCACTCTCTGTGGTGTCCTGCCAGCAAAACTGATATTGCAGTCATACGGACATCTACATTAGGAAAATACATAGGCACGCACGCATCTAGATTGCTTATACATATAAGCAATCTTAATCCATTCCGTTACAGGTTTTAAGCTGTGACCAGATAGCAATTCTGTTGGTGCAACATCAGAAGTGGAAGAGGTACATAAAAAAATGGTAGAAGATGCCAGGATGAGTTATGGTTTAAAATCTAGATGTGAATCAGGTGGAGAAGAAAAAAGCCCTTATGCCTTCCACATGACTGTTTCAGCAATTTTCAGTTACTGAACTATTGGATTTATTGCAGTCTTATACTGCGAGAGCTAAGAAAGTTAGACTGAAATTCGTGTATTTAAAGGAAATTATTCTGTCCTAGCAAATAGACATTTTCCAGCAAAAAGCAATCTCTTCAATTAGCAAATTTGGTCTTTGTCTAGAAAGGAATATTCTGCTTGTTTTGAGATTTTCAGTTTTTCATGCTATATAATCAGAATATTCAGATTAAGTAAATTTATCTGAAACTATCTTATACCAAAATGACAAGTTTAAATAACTTGGTACATAGGTGGCTTCTTATGTCTGACTACAATTGAAATTCAGCTTTACAGAACAACTTAGATAGAAAAAAACCATTTCTCTTGGGATTGAGAAGCTTGGGAAGATAAATTCAAAAGCTTTGCAGCAGCACTGATGAATTCACATAACCACATTAGAAGAATGCTGTAACATTAAAATAAATTTAGAAAGCTTCCTAATCCCTTTTCAGTAGAACTAAAAGGATATACCAGAGAGGTATTGGTAAACTCTAATCAGAACTGACACAAAAGTGGAACTTCAACAAACAAAAGTTTCATCCTTTTCTTGTCATTTTAATAAGTCTAAACAATGTAGATTATGCACATTTTTAAGCATTTATGAATATAAAAGTGTGAAAAATTTGAGGATAAATTTAAGAATTTCTCTATATACTTTCAGAATAATTCATTCATTAAAATGTACTTTATTATCTATGAAAAAACTATCATATAAGGGAAGCTGTACATAATAAAAGGCTAACAACCTTCAGGGTGTCCATTCACCATAAAACTAATTTCACACCTAGTCTATTATGTAATGTGCTATGAAAATATTCTTTGCTTCAAGGTATCTTTGTATGAGTTTGAACCATACAAAAGTTGTACAGTTCATTGCTATACAGATTACCCCTGGAATAATTTTTAAAACAGTGAAATATTGATTTATATCTGTTGTGTCACAAACTGTAAGCTAAGGTAGTTGGCATAAATTAAAAAAAAAAAAAAAAGATTGCAATAAATATTTTCCCCTTATATCCAAACATTTACCATAATTCACAATATGCACTGAAAATATTTGCACTGTTGATTACTTTTGTGGTTTGTACACTTTGGTGGATCTTTCGAAGATTGATGTGACTTAATGAATGGATTTTAAACACCCTGTTAATAAATGCAATCAAAAGAGTAGAAGAAAACATCACTTGTTGAAGCTGATTGAAAAAGCCAGATTGTCTGAACTGCCTTTTTCTTTTAAAACTCTGTTGAACCTCCAGCTGGAGGAACAGAAAATTCAAATACCTAATGAACAGGAAACTTCAAGACGTAGTCGCTAGAAATATTCCCTCTGCATCACACCCTAAAATCCAGACCATACCTGTGAATTTGAATTGTCAAGGACAGACTGTTTTTTGGATCTGCCTTCACAAAGACACAGGATACAAACACAAGCTCCAACAAAATCTGACACCCATCCAAATCAGTAAGAAGCTTTCTGCTGATTTCTTAAAGAGCCAATCACTTCTTTGACAATGTGAAGTGCAAAAGGGAGTGAACTGATGTGGAAAATGTACAACCAAATGTAGTTGTTCAAGAGTTCTGAATTTTAAATTGTTTTACTAGTGTTACTGATGGCTATTTCAATCCATTTTAAGTAATTCTGAAATTGTCATTCATGTTTTCCCTCTTTCAGTTACCTGGTCATGAAGAAAAGTTGAGGATACAGATAAATATCTGTTGTCATGACTTGATGTTCTTAGTAATTCCATTTGATTAAGAGGGGTACTTTAGCAGCAAGTATAGTTTAGAATGAAGTTATCCAATTATAAGCTAAAAAACAGATTTCCACAGCACACAACAGTATCTCTTAACACGATTCAAAGGAAATAAGAATTTCTTTGCAACAAATTAGCCAATAAAAAAGCAAACAGATGGAGAATATATTTATAATACATTCAAAATCTATAATGGGTCTCTCAAACAGTGTCACTTTTTTTCTGTCACCCTAAAATCCTGGTATTTCTCAGTTGCTAGGATACTCCAGCTGAATAATCTTTTTTCTTTCTTAATATTTCAATTGTCCACTATCAAATGATTGCATTATGTACAGAAAGTAAATAGTTCAACTGCAAAGGTTTTTTTCAACAGCAGCTAGTGGATGACAACAGCATACATGCATAATAAAACATGCTTTTCATTTTTAAGAATTGATTCTTATACATTCATACTATAAAAAAGATTGTTATGACTGACATGAAACCATTGGGCCAGCTTTTCCTTAAATATTTGCAATATTCTTTGTCTGAAATAAAAAACAAAACATATCTCAGCTCTTCTGAGTATTTCCAGTTTAAAGAAAAAAGCTATAACATCAAAAGATGAAATTTATATCACATTTCATTATTTTGCAACAAAACTCTACTTTAAGAATCCTATGCCTTACCATAAATAACTTTTCAAAAATTCCAGTAATACATATGGGTCTCAAGTTACCTGGAATTGGGAACTGTAGGTGTTTTTAATGATCTGTGATAAGATAAAATGTACTACACAGTATAAGTCTTCTTTCTCAAATATCTCAAAATTTATTATTTTTCAGAAGACTTAAAAATATACATACCAGAAACTTACTTGGGGGAGAAAAAAAAACCCAAACAGATTATTTGTAACATTTTTAGACATCGCTTATAATATTATAACAGCACTAACATGTATATAAAAATATACGCAGAAGGCATACTGAATATAAATGTTTCTGGTGATTAGTATACTGCAATTCTGGAGTTATATTGTTATCAGGTTTTACAGAGGAAAATTGTTTGGCAGAAATCTTTATTCAGTAAGCTTTCAACAACAGCCATTATTACAGATGCTACCCTCATCTGTGTATGTCCTTTGTGAAGGTCATATCAAAATTATAAAGAAGCAGCGAAAAGAAATTCATAATTCTTAAATAAACAAACAAACAAACAAAACAGCGACAAAACAAACAAAATCAGCAAACCCCACACACTATGAGAGGCATCACATGAATAAAATCCAACAAAGAAATCTCTGCTTGACTGAGAACTGCAATTTTAAGCAAGGGCAAAAAATAAGTTCTCCTCAGCAAAGTCTATAGAAAACGTAAGATAATAATACAATATGCTTGAGATAGATTTTTATCACTGTAATTGGTCGCAAAGTAGAGTTTTAGGTGGAATATAAGTATGAGAGATATATTGCAATGGCAGCATTTATCAAAATCAATTCCAAAGTTTTCCTGGCACTGCGTTGTGACCTTCAGTGTAGCTTTGTACTATTATGAGCAAGAAGAAAACAAGGAATTCACGAGTAGATGATAAAGATTAGAGAACAAAGCTCAAAAGATGCCTTCATCTGTGATTTGCAGTCATGCTAGGATGCCTTCAAGCAAACACAAGTTTCTGACTTCCTGAACAGAAGGCTTTTTGTGATGTCACCCCAGTTCAACGAAGAGCAATCCCAAGCAGCCTATACATGCTTGTAGTTTGGCCATCTGAATTCCAGCTGAACTGCTTTGAAACTTTAAAACTCTCACTTATTTAGGTAGTGAAAAAAACCCCAGCTATGAAATGTAACCAAGTAGAACAAAATCTTCACTTTTGTGAACACATTAGATACCTAAATTTTTGTATATCATACAGCATACGAAAGCAATTTGCATTTCTAGAATATAATTGCTAGATATTAACACACAAACTGATCCAAAACATTTTGTAACATCAAAAAGGGAGAAAATTTGGCATAAATTGTTGACAACTGGTCAAAGATGCAATACAGTCTACGTTAATTATGTCAGTCTTGACAGAATCATTAATTAAGTTCTTTCGGCTAATCACTAACTTCCTGAGAATGCTAAATTAAAGCCCTCAAGTTATGACTAGCTTTTTTACACCTGACTGTTTCAATCTCTCAAACAGAAATTGCTTTGAAAGCACCACCATGAACAAGTGCAAAAAATGTACTGGATACCCAAAATACAAAATTTTTTTATTGTTACTGTTTTAAAGTTGGCCTCTGATTAAAAACTTACTATGACTATATCCCTTCTTTATTTTACATACTTTCATACTGTTTTTTTAATTATCGTATTCAAAAATTCAGAAGAGAAGATAATATTATTTCACTGATATGCCACACAATAGATGATATTATCTATATATATATTGAAAAAAATTTCAAACACTGCTGCATGAGATCTAGAATCTTATTATATCTTATCACTGCATTTTAGCTCTTATGTTTCATGGGCTTTTCCATCTTTTCAGCTTGATACTGAGTGTATTATCTTTTGCAGCACTTAACACAGTGTTTTTCTGTGAGTCTTAATCTCACAGTTGTTTCTAATGATGTTTTAGCAATTCAGTTATACTACTCCATAGTAGAAACAGGTGGTATCTCAGAAGTAATGACAAGCATCTTTCTATAGTGAGATTAAAAGGGAGTGGGAGAGTGGATTTCTCATCAAAGTTTTGCATTTATTTGAAGATAGAAGTTTTGCAAACTGCTTTTCTAGCAGCCATAAGACTACTGTCCTTTACAAACTACAGACTATTAATTAATTTCATTAGCACTGCAGTGAAGCAATTTTTCCCTCAAAATTCAAGAGAAAAAAAAAAAATGAATTGAGGCTGAGAGCTCAATCTAATCCTATAAACTGCCTGACTACTTGATTGGGCACATACACAAGCCAGTTGTTCACTCAAGTACCCAATGAGTCACTGGTAGAGACATGATAACGTATAAATTCAGAATTCTCAGATTTCTTTACTTTCTTCAAGGCAGTGCTGCCACCTTCTTTGAAGTACAGCCAAAACAGACTTCAAAAGTATTCCTGCATTAAAAATAATCCTGGGAAAGAAAAACAACACAAGTCTGAAATAATAATTTTGCTGTAGAAATCATGATAAAGATACTTAAGATTCTAAAGATACACCACCAAGGAAGCATATTTTTACTCCTATATTCTTTTGTCAGTCACTGGTTCTGACAGGAATCAAAACTTAGTTTGAAGTCCAAGAAGATCTGCTCCTATCTTTGCTGCAGTCAAATTCTGTTTTGTTTCTGTACCTATCAGGCAGACAAAGACACAAGCTGTCACCAGGTGGTGATGACAACATGCTCATCAAAATTTTTGAAATGGTCCTGAAAAGAATGTACAAAACACTATTCTTACTATTTATGGAGTGACACTTCTGCTGTCTCACCAATACAATTTAGGATATTGTGGTCCTTTGCCACATTATGTTAATATATGGGGAACGGCAGCCAGTAATATGACTTTTGATACTACTCTTGGAGAATGATTGTTCCTTTAGAACAGAAACTATGCTGATGCACAAAGCTATTTTAACTGATATTCTTTCGCAAAAAGGAAAGACAAAAAGATCAAAGTACTTTCAACTTTATACACTACTAACAGCCGTTTAGAAAAATCCTCCTACTCATGTAGAAACATCCACCTATATTTTCTTGATCATTTATCAAGGACAGAACATATCTTATTATCATTATTTTTTCAAGTAAATGGGAAAAAGAAAAGTTACATTGTTTGAGAGAGGCCTACTAATAGTTTATCCATACAAGTCTCTCATAAATGAAGGCCAAATTCCAGCTGTTGAATGCAACGGTTTGGAAGACAGCTGCTAAAGGAAATATAAACTCCTACAACTTATGCAAATTCCTAGGATCCTAGCAATTTCTTCACAAGGAAGGTTCTCTTGCCTGAGTTTGCCTGAAGACAAATGAAGGTGCTCTTGACAGTACTTCAGTCACATTACTGCATAAAAGGGAACACCACCCCACTCATCATGCTTCTGCAGTGTCTGATGTCACATCTAAACATTAACAGTGATCTGAGCATGCCTAGAGGTTTTGAGGTCTTCAGCAGAAGAATCCTCCTTGCTGGGGAAAGGACTGACCTTTAGGCTAAAGAGTATAGACACTGTAAGACTGAAAAAAATAAATGAAGAAAATGGTGCAAACGGTTTTTAACTTAGCCACATGTTGCCTGACAAAGGTTCATTGGAGTAGGTGGAGGTTTCCAAGACCTCAGCTTTGGCTCTTTGGGTATATATGCGCTTCATGTACATGTATCACTACCAGTGTAGTCTTTATCTTCTTTGCTAAGTCCCTGGTGAAAGATGATGCCAATAGATGAATAGCAGTATAGATTTCAAAATCTAGGCCCACATTCATGTGCACATTATCCGTCTTCTACAGCTTGGTTTTTGTATGAGGAAATTTCAAATGGGAGTTTACTTGGTGTACTAGTGTACTCTGTGATATGAATGGGCAGATCTAGATCCAAAGAGTCACCACAGAGCACCTCAGTGGGTATTCCAGCCATAGAACTGATTCTTAGTTCCCTGTTCTCAAAAGAGATATAATTATATCACAATAGCATTTTGAGGAAAATTGCACTATGCACTCAGTTGTTTAGCTAATATGGTACCAAGTATCAGAAATTAATAGGTAACACACTCCTGTAATGGTGCAATTAATTTACAAGCACATTTACTGCAATGCCAGAAAAAAAAAAAAATGCTGTGAGATACCAAGCAAAAACATCATGTCTGCTATTTTGTATATTTCACATTTTCACTCTCATGACCATCTACAACTTCAAGAACACTTTAAAAACAATAAGATTGCCATAAATATTTTAGTATTTTGAAAGGTTCAGAGAAGTTCTTTTAATCACTGTTTTTAAAATGAAAGGCTATATAATTACTAGTGATATTGTTTTCCTATCACAAAATGCAATATAATCTTTAGTTTAGAGTAGCTACTTTTTACTTTGTAAAGATGCTAAGCTATGTGTATAAAGGTACACAACCAGCTGATGCCTACAAAAGTAATCTATTCTCCACTGCCAACTGTAATACAAAAAAATAAGCAATTTCAATGAGTTGTGACAAATCGATCACTGTGATATTGCTTCTACTCTTGGGACACCTTTTAATTGAAATCCTGCTTTAGCATTTGACCTTTATTAATAAACAAAATCCAATCAAAATAATAGTGGCATGATATATTATCAAGTACAAAAGCTCACAGAAAGTTAAAATCAGAACTGTGAGCATCAAAATATTAAAAAAGAAGCATGAAGTGTTTTCCAAACATTAAAACTGTACTTATTCATATTCAAGTTGTACATATTGATGATCTGTTACATTATATTCTTATGCTTCTGTTTATAACAAAAGTATTCCCATTTCAGCTAAGAAACTTTTCCACACCTATTAGCAGGTGTTATAACAGCCAGCTGGAGTGCATACAATTTAATTTTCATTTTCTCTTTCTGCATCTGTCTTTTTATGCTTCAGTATTTGCCTTTTTATGCCTTTTTAATGTTATACGTTACAATTTGAGAACTTTTTTTTTTTAGTTTATCCATTATATTCAACATAATTAGTCATAGATCAGGAAAAATTTGCATGTCCCTAAAACTGCTCTGTCTAGTTTTCAACATACGAAGAAAATACTATTTTTCAAGCAACAATTTTACACAACACTAATGTTCTTCAGTGGCCATTAAGTCATACGGTTGATTCTGCTAAATACACTTTTGCTGAAGAGTGACCTGAATAGTTATTTTAATTTTAGTGATTACAAGAGTAGTAAACGTAATTCTAGACTTTAGAGATGAGCACATGGTGAAGAACCCTCTGTAAGACACAGTGAAGAAATGAGCTACTCCGACAGACAGGTCCAAGCGAGACAACTTGCTAATAAATATATCATTGCCATTCTCTACCGACAGCTGACAACACACCATAGTTTTTGAAGGAATGGATAGTGTACCTGATGTATAATGAGTAAAACAGCAGCTGCCACTTAAGTGTGTAGAGTGTGAAATGGATATTCCAGGCTACAGGAGGAGTAGCAGAGCACCAGTCATCAGGGCACTTACAAAGGTGTCTCACACATATGAACACTAGTATGGGCAAGAGAGGCATAATAGCATCTGAGCAGCTGAGTCCTTTACCAAACAATGATGTTATTTTTACCACCCCACCCTTCAAATCCAAGGATAGTGGAAATCTTAGTAATAAAACTACACCAGATGTTGCAATATTTTTAAAAAGAGCCTGAAAAAAGAATCTAGAACTGAAGAGACTGTAGCAGGGTTGCTATATATGAAAATGAAGTAATAGTCTGAAAGCTTAAGATATAATTGAAGAAGAAGAAGAAAAGAAAACAAAGAACTTCAGTAGTTTCTCTATAGCTACAGCAACCACAGACCATAACAGACCATGCAGATCTAGGCAGACAGGCTTCCCAGGCTCTCTTTAGGTTTTATTGTCTTAAAGAATACGTTTCTACAGCCTTTCTGATGAATTTAACAGTATCTTTTCTTTAATTGGAATTCAGATTCAGCAATTAATAAGCAACTAGAGTCCAGCTGCAAAACTAACCTTTTGCTTTCAATTCTGTAATGTGAACGTCGATCTTAAGCCCTACTGTATAAACGTATCATACTGTAAACCTTGTACTTTTCAGACAGATGAGATGAGCAACATTGGACACCTTAGCTTTTTAGAGAAAAAAAAATCAAAAAAGGTGTGCTGTCACTCTGAGGGATACATTTACCCACCAAAATGTCATACAAAGTGCTTTAGGCCAAGCTGAACA
>JBCJKH010026571.1:9043-25777 GCA_039877255.1 Loriculus beryllinus
CACGAGAGCAGAGTAGAGGGGCAGGATCACCTCCTTCGACCTGCTGGTCACGCTCCTTTGGATGCAGCCCAGGATACTGCAAATACTATCAATATTTAAAGGTCCTGGTTATGCTTTGTTTCTTCTTTATGTAAGCGGACAAGGTTGCTTATTGTTGTCCTGTTCAGAGATCAACTGCATGATAGGGAAAAAAAATTCAAAATTATCTTTATATCAAAATAATACAGTTCTCACTCAACAGAATTCTGACTTGTGCACAGAAATACCTACATGGCAGAACAATGCCAATGTTTGATCTTACTCTTCTCATTATTATATTCACATTATGGGAGTCAATCAGTATTTTCACCATAGAAAACATCCATGATTTTTATCAGCCTGTCTCAGGCAAAACAGTTTCATTGTTCTTGGGAACATTTATTAATAAATAAAAAAGTGACAAAAATAAAACAATACCTGAAACAATTCTCCAGAGTCCATGAATTTGCCTCACACATCCACAACTAAAGCAATCTCTAACTTATGCCAAAGTTTGAGCATAATTTAAATCTGTGACCTTCAAAACATTATTACACGTTGATTCTGCCAATTTATACCACAGGATGAAAAAGAATTTTGCAGTAAATTGCACAATTATTGCAATCAAAGATTTTAGTTTCCGAAGAAACAAAGATTTAGAGAAACAGCTACAATAATTGAGCTTATTCAGACTGGAGGTTCTGGATGTGTTAGGAATATAAAGCAGCCTCTGATTGCATAATGCTTAACACAACAATCAGAAAAGTAATTGGTTTCACACTTCTAGGTTTTGTTTCTTATTACCAGACAAAGGCACTGATCATCTCTTTTTGTTTCAAAGCAAGAAATGACAACTGTTGCTAATTAATACAGAATATCTTTCTTGGTAGTTTCTTAGACTTTCAATTTTCTGGATCTCTCCAATTTCGAGAAGTCCTCAACTTGCAAACTAAATTCTCTTGCAACTGCACAACTTTTATTTTCCTTATATTATCTACCAGAAAGATTACAAGAATTCAAGAATAAAGTTTGCCATGACAACTGCTGTGATAATATTTCCACACATCTGAGAAAATTATCTCTTCCTTCAGTAAGCTGAACTGCTATTAGAGGTAGCCTGAATAGAGAAAGAGGAGAAAGGCTGCGAAAGAAAGAGGGAAGGGACAAATACTGAATTATGGTAACAATGTTATTTCAGTAACAGTGAACATGAAAGACTAAAATGTATATGAATTGTTTAACCGGTTGGGCTGTCAATGAAACTAGTGCACATTCTTCCTTATACGGTATCATATGAAACTGATTTAACCGCCTCATATCAATAAAAATATTCTCTATGACTCTGGCAGGCCTCAGAATGGCACATTTCAAGAGTAGATTTGCACATACGCAAGTCTGGGTGGTTCAATAGCACCGACGCTGCAGTGCACACGGTCAGAAAGTCGTCTTTGCTATATCCTCCATGCATTCATCTGCATTCACTACTATCTTATGTGCTGGGTTTGCCGGGGGTAGAGTCAATTTTTTCCATAATAGCTGGCATGGGGCTGTGTTTGGGATTTGTGTTGGTAACAGAGTTGACCACACAGGGATGTTTTCATTACTGCTGAGCGGCACTTACACAGAGCCAAGGCCTTTTCTGCCTCTCACCCCACTCCAGCAGCAAGGAGGATGGGGTGCACAAGTAGTTGGGGGTACACAGCTAGGACAGCTGACCCCGACTGCCCCCAGGGATGTTCCAGATCAGCGGACATCATGCTCAGCATGTAAAGCTGAGGAAGAAGAAGGAAGGGGGGACATCTGGAGTGACAGTGTTTGTTTTCCCAAGTCATTGTTACAAGGAATGGCGCCTTCCTGAAGATAGCTGAAAATCTACCTGCCCATGGGAAGGGGTGAAGGAATTCCTTTGTTTGTTTTGCTTGTGAGCAGCTTTTGCTTTACCTATTAACTGCCTTTATCTCTATCCACAATTTTCCTCACTTTTACCCTTCTGATTCTCACCTACATCTTCACTGGTGGCAGCAAGTGAGTGGCTGGGTAGGGCTGAACTGTCAGTGGGTTAAACCACAGCACTCTACCTATTAGTTCATTTTCTTAATCCATGTGTTTCCAGGTACACCTGCCAACATATGACTAAGTTGAAATATGAAACATTTGTCATAAATGGTGTATGACCATGATAATAAATCTTGTGTCAACATTCTGAGTTTCCCTGGCAGTTCAAGAATCAGCCAAGTGCTGACACACAGCTTCAATTCCAAATATGGTCCAATTCAATACTGTGTGTGCCAGAATCTGAGCATGCTGTTGGGATTTCTGGGAGCAGCAATGCAGGACATATACCTGTGTGCCTCTCTGTGACCCCAAAATGTTCCAAGGCTTCGGAAAACTCTATTGTTCACATATAATGCAACTGACCTAATCACTCAGGAGTTTTAGAGACGTAATATTCTGCCTAATGCAAGAAGATCATGTCCTTAAAATGAACTTACTTGGTAATACTTAGTGTTCAAAATGGAAAAGGTGACTGTACCTAAAATTTCACCTTAAAATACAAGATGACCATGTTAATATTAGCAAGTCTGTACTTAAATCAACTGCTTTTAAAAATAAAAAATAAATTATTAAATTGATTTTTTTTTTCTCCAAAAGATGACTCTAAAACAGTTAAACACTGGAATCCTCTTACACCTGTTCATATTCTGGGAGTCAGTGCGGATACCTGACCAGATCATCATGCATCTACTTTAAGAGAGATTTACCTTCTCTTCAATGCCAAATGCTTTCTATCCCACACAAGAACTTTTGGCAAGCATACATGTCATACAGCCATAAACCTACACAATGCAATCATCTGAGCTACTATGCATAAATTGCCAAAATACAACCCACTATGTCACAATCTTTCAGTCAATGGCACATCTTCCCACTGAATATATAGAATGTGATTGATAGTGGGTTCTCCTCAGAGCATTATCTAGTCTTTTATTCCTGTCACCCCAGTCCTACAGGGGCTGGGCGTATATTACCAAACCCATTTTGTGTGCAGACTTTGAAATCCATCATCAGGCTGTCTGTTGATAAATTGCTTCATCTGTTCTAAGACACAGAAACAGGAATGAGAAAGCCAACATCTTTCTCTGCTGAAAACAGAGGGAAAGAATTGGTACAACACAACTCACCTTACATAAGCTATTACAGCATTTTTTATCTGCCTTTCCCTCCCCTCTAATTATCACATGCACAGCCCTGCAGTACCAGTATTTCCAGTTTCCTTTAAGAAAGTAATGCTTGTAGAGAGGTTTTTTTCTACTCTAGAAGGGAATGATTTTTCTGAAGAGCCAAGGATTTTCTGCATACCCTATCCCAGAAAAAAGCCATACTGAATGATTAATACTTCTAATGACTGCCACAGGTTGGTTTTAGTTGAGAAAATAACTGAGGTCAATTTTTGATAGTGTTTTCTGCCCTATTATAATATATAGCTACCATCTGGGGGTTTGAGGACTCTTATATACCAGGATAATCTTCATGTTACATAACCCATTTTTTTTGGTTAGTGAGTGGATCTTGAAGCAGTCCCTATCTGTTCCTCACACCCATTATAACAAAGAAAACAACAGCACATGTTCTTAAATCATGAGTTTTGACCCATGCAAATGTCTGAAATACTCTAACAAATACCTGCTTTCTAGAAAAATAATTTTAAGAGAAGCAATTTTGGCACACTGAGTCTTATGCTGATTCCTAGGACAAGTTTCAAGCCTAAAACAAAAAAGTCCAGATAAGAGTTGTGTATATGACTCATTAGTGTGTGTTACTCGTGCAGTCTGACAGTTTTTACCTCTTTATAGCACTGCAGACTCCTACAGAAGTCAATTTAGGCACTACCAAAACTACATCTCTGGCTGAATCAGGAGATCAGAAAACACTCTACTAAATTGCCTTCCCTCTTAAAAGGTCAAGGTTAATAACGCTTCCCACAGCTGCCTGTGCAGTGCTGCCACTCCATCTCCAGCAAGACTGAAGTCACTCAGTCTGTCAGCACTTCAGCTGCAATTTGAAATGCATCAGCTTCTTCAGATGATACATCAGTTTGCCCACTTAGCCAAGTAATGCAGTATTGTATTGGTGTGAAAAAAGTTTTAATGATAATTGTAATTTTGTATTCTTTTTTCGCAAAAGACGCTGTGGAGATGCTACTGACAGAAATGACCTGTCATTATTTAGCAAAGCAGGAGATGGTAATTATCATGAGTTACATTTCCCATTGCACTGCAATGGTAAAACATGTACTCCTGCACTCTAACATGCAGGTCCAAGAGAAAGAGAAGATGAAGTAGAGCTTTGTTTGTAAATTGTAGTTCAGAGTTCAGGAAGTACAGGACATACTGTCTATAGTGTACTCACAAGAGAAGGCAGAAGAATAGAAAAAGCAAAGCAAAAAGAAAAACAAGAAATGAGCATTACCAACAAGAAAAAAAACCCACCAGGCTTTCAGTTCTGTGTTTACAGTTCCCAACCAATTCCAGTGACACAGAAAAACTGTGTTTTCTTGTGACTGCATTTCCTCAGATGTGCTACAACAGGAAAGCAGATAGTTCCCTTCTAAGGAAACAGTTACCTTATAACATGGTTAAATGAAGTTCGCTTTCTAAAGTTTTCCTCTAAAATAGCTGGTATTAGCCTCTGTCAGCATCAAGATAAATGGGCTTAATCTTATCCAATATACTAATTCTTTTGTTCCTATTATTTTCAATCTAGCCAATCTACAAGGTTACGGGAAATCTATTTTCCGTTGGCTTTCAATATTGATTTGCAACTATTTTGAAGTGCACAATGGAATGGGAAATCAGTAACTAAATCTTAACCTTATCCTTTATTCTTGGGGTACTGGTGTCAAGGTAGGTAGGTGACTTTCAAGTTCTGACCTGCTGGTTTTTTGAGCTCATGCATATAGCAATTGAATTAATACCTGGTGATACTTGCTCAGCCAGTGGATCAAATTATAAACACAGAATTGTCATTAAATTTGTACAGCAAATATCCAAGTTTAACCGACTGAATCACATCAGCTTCTATTATCAAAAATAAGGGAATAACTTGATTCAGGGATACTCTAGGCATCAGGAAGTACTGATAATAAAGCATATAACTGTGTCTTTATGGGTTTCTGCAACCTCAGTAAATTAGTACAGTCAGCAGGGAATTAATTCTATTAAGTTAAAACTTAGGAGACTCCATCAATATGCAGAAGGTATATTCAGTAGCTAGAGAGACTGCAACTAGAGGTCCATGAAGTTTTCCTTCTCTTGACTGATAGCATGATGTACAGCCTGATATTCACATATTTATCATACTAGTTATTAATCTGACCTTATAACTACTGAAGAATGAATTATAAGGGCTCATAGTGGGCTAGAAATATAGTATGGATGGAAGACAGAATAAAATGCACCCAAAGATACATTCTAGGAGGAATTAAGGGTTTCACAAGAGATAGAAAAGCTTCACTAAGCCCAGGAATGGGAGGAACAGGGAGGAGTGAGCGAGCAGCTGCATGGTTCTGAGTTGCCAACTAGGTTTAAACCGCAACAGGGTTCCAGAGCTGAAGAGGGAGTTGACTTCACTTCAATAATGTAATTTCAAGAGAATACGTTTAAGAAGTGACTTTGCCTAAATGGGTGAAACATGGTAAAATCAACTACCTAAATGATCACTCTACTACACACACTAAGTATATAAACAATGTTCTTAATGTGCCATGTATTTTTAGCAAATGTCTGCTGATCAGCCATAACAGTTTTGTAACAGATGTAGCTTATTTGAAGAACTTATTAAGGAAGAGAGGAAAGATCAGATCTTCACTTAGGTAATATGAAGGCAACATTTCATATGAAAAGTACAACCAGAGCCGCTTTACTTATTTCAAAGTACAAAGAGAAATTATTATGAGATGCAGCAATTCAAGGGAGGCCAAAGCTATTCCACTGTGGTAGGGACAAACATGCCTGTGCCCCAGGCTCAGTGGTGCAGCACCTTGAGGAGTCACCTGAGCTGGCGGTGATGATTTATCTCCAGAGCCAGAAGCACCAGGGCTGCCTCAGTGTAGTGCTTTGACTAATTACCCTTTCAGAGATGCAGAACTAATTACCTTGGCTTGAGCCCAGATGAGTATTTTTTCCAGGGCTCAAGCTCCTAGCTTCACATGGTGCTGCACAGACTTTTGTATTTGCCTAATTATCTACACCATGGCATTGCTTGAGCTAGATAAGCATATCCTACTTGATAACTGGTGGAAATGCCAAACAACTATGAGAATATCAAGTTATTATTTATGGAATAGAAAAATATATATTTACTATAGCTGCAAGTCAGTCAACAGGTAGCAACATTAGCACATTGTCTCTGTGATTGATTCTAATTCAGATCAAGTACCAACTATAGCTTTTATAATAGAACCTTATCAACATTAAAAGAAATAATTTCTAACACTTTTGCCTTCCTGCATAGTATTAAGTAAACACAGTTTCTCCTGGAAAATAAATAAAATTACATAAAAATCTGCACAATATGGAATTTCCTTTTAGGGTTAAATTTCTTTTTTAGCATTGAGACATTCAGTCTGGGTTTGAAACTGATTGAATCTTGTTTAAACACAAAAATATTTCAGCCTTGAGGAATATTCTAAGGAAAGTACTTAGAGACATGCTTTAGAACATGGTTGCCAGAATGCCCTATACTTAGCAAATACTGACAAGCAGTCCTTTGGTTCAGGAAGCCCCACAAGTCAAACAGTGGCTGAACATTAGTCTTAGCCAACAACCTATCAAACACATCCCACCTCTTTAGCACAAGTCGAGTAGTCTCTGAAATTCTAGTGTGGCCAGAAAACCTGTGTCACAAATGCAGAAATGAGCAGACTCTCTTCTCTGACATTTTTGGGTAGAAACTGAAGCTATTGACCTGAACATAAAAGTGTTTTTAAGACTAGAGAAATGAAGCAGGAGACTTTCTTAATTTTATTTAGCGGTTAAAGCCATTCAGCAGGTTTACTGATAGCTTTGTTTTGACAGGAAAAAGAGGATCAGATTGAAAATGCAATAACACAAACCTAACAATGGCAAAGCTATCCTTAACAAAAAAAAAAAAAAAAAAGTTCTCACAGGAAAGCAGACTGTCTTTTCACGAAGTTCTAGATTTTAAGAGATTGCATGCAAATTAATCTAATTTATGAAGAAAACCTGTTTAAAGGAAGTAGCCTGTGGCCATTGGACAGTGCTGACTACCCACACAGCACTTCACCTTTCCTTCCAGTGCTGGTGAGGAACAGGCCGTTGCACACAGACCCACAATTATTTATACTTAAGCATCCTTAACTGAAGGTAGCATTAACATTGTCACCTGTAATAATTAGTTCCTGGCATGATTTAATGAAGTCTAAGCATCAGGAACTAGAAGGTTACATATTATGCATTTAAACACTAAACAATGAAGCCCTACTCTGGATTTTTAAATCTTATCCAAAATCTATAAAAAGTGAAAATGAGGCAGGAAAATTTTAGCATTAGAAATTTACATCCCTTAAACAGAAGAAACCAGAAGCAGGACATTAGGGACACATTATAAATGTTTCAAATCACATCTATAAAAAAAAAAATTTTTGCTATTTCGTATCATCAAATAAATACAATCTCTGACTTCAATCCTGGTAAAGAATCAGAAGTTGCAGTTAGTGTGCTAAAAATACCTAAGTGGCACTGGAAAGTATAATGCTAGAAACGTTTCAGCTCTCTCCATACTCTGAGCCCATCTTTGTTTCCATCTGTGGGCTGTGGCCAGCACTAATACAGGTTGGAAGATTCAGGGATAATTAAGAGCCTGCCAGCTGCAGAAGTGACAGTCACTGGTTTTGTACAGCTATATGGCAGTGGCAGACATTTTTATTACCAGTTTCACTTGTCTGAACCATCAAAATCTCATTATCCTGTAAGCGAAGCTCTTATGCCCTCCTGTAGACAAAGTCTCAGGAAAAACTGCCTCACACACACACTACGTGGATTGATATCTGACCTATCACATCTATAATCAGCAAAATTTTTCTTCTTATAATCTTGACACTTTCTTTTCATGGCTTTTTCACCACCTTCTCAGTAAGACATAAATAACACTCTAGTAAAATTTTATACTGACTAAATTAAAATGTTCAAGGTAATATTTGATGAGGTATAGTGATGCTGGCCCCACTGACTTGACTTCAGTTATAACCTCAGATCTCTTTTTAAATTACTATCACTGTTACAAACTTTTTTGAAGGTTGGGGTATACCAAGACACAGAAAATAAGCAAGCAAAGAAACAAATACATGCCCTACTTCTAGGCTTGGGGAGCTCGTGTCTAAAAATCAATGAGTGGCTTTGACAAGTTTTAATGCAGTCAGAGATGTAACTGTCATTAGTCTCTTTGGGAACAGATCAGAAAGTTTTGACACCAGGAGTCATTTTACCAATCATTCTTTGTGACTTTTATTTACTTTTTTTGAAAACTGGGATAGTCTTCAGAGACAGACACCTCATTTTTGTGAAAAGCATTTTTGTAAATGTAGCTTTGTTCACAGGTGGAAACAGAAAAACCTGGGATTCACTTTTCAGTTCACTTCTTCCAAGCTGCTGAATTTTTCATTTGAAGCAATTAAGATTAAACACGTAAGTAGAATGCTGTTTAAGCTAAAAAAGATCAAAAACCATTGAACAGTCTTCTTTATGTGTGTCTAGACAGGAATGCAAGATATTAATTCAAGTGCTTTCTACTCTGTATACCTTGTTTGCTATTTATTAATTAATTCTATAATGCACTCCTGAAGAAAACAAAGTCCAAGGGTGTGCAGCCCTCATCTAGTTTTGCTCTGGCAAGAGTAAGTGCATAAATGTATTCACTGAAAGCAATCATTACCAGGTCAGGTTTCATGTGGTGTTTTGTTTTCCTCGGTTTCACTTAGAACAAGCAACCCCCAGCTCCGTCAGAGCTGAGTATCTAAGTGAAACGACCAAACCTTGATCCCTCCGAATCTGTAAGTAACCCAGTGCCTATAAAAAATATAAATGAAAATACATAAATGGAAAAAGATGTCTCACAAGATACATAATACTTTGTAATATGCACTTTTTTTTGTCTTTTTCAACCTTTATTTGTTGGGTATGTTTTAAATTTCTGTCCCCATTACAGTCTCCATTGTCATTCTTCCCTGGTACCAGCTGGACAGCACCAACTGCCTGTTTGCCAGACACCGCGTGAGGGGTGAGATGCAGTGAAGGAAAAGCATGGTTCTTACCTAGGAAAAACCAGCATAAAGAGAGTAGCCTTGACTCTCTCTTAGAAACCTAATGTGCTACACATTAGGGAAAATAACATACAGTGTCTTTCAGCTGCCTGTGTTCACTCTGCACATATAGAAAAGATGGAAAGAATTGATTAAAATGGCTTTACTTTTCAATCTGTGCATATGGCTCCTTTTGACTGTCAGGATACCCAACAGCAATTACATGTTCCATCTCTTCAGTCCAATGTGCATGTATTTCTTTATCTCTGCTTTTATCTTTTTAACAAATGAATCAAAACAAGCTGCAAACCCTTTTCCAATAGTGTGGATTTATTCTCTGGCTATTGACATAGTTCTAAAATGCATTTATTTTAAATTTCAGGATGGCCTTGCCTTACAGGAGAGTTTAGAAACTGTTGTCTGGAAACTTACAGCCATAAGGAATCTTTTTACAGTGCTACTGCTATTTGCTTAATACTACTTTTACCAGTTATTATTGGGATTTCAAAAACCAAACTAAGAAACTGTCTTACACATGAAGTATTTACAAGTCTTACAATTAGAAGTGAAGTCCAAATAATCTTTGCAAACATCTGGATTATGTCAGCAGGCCTTAGTTTACATTCACCTTCAAACACCACACCCATACCTTTTAAACACACACATATAGAATGTATCCTTCCCTATGTGGATTAGATGACCTAAGCTTCATCTATATGTATAAGAGCAATTCTTTTAGGGGCCCACTGTTTAGCTGCAAATGTTCTTTACAGGATATAAAGCTGAAATATTAAGAATAAAGACACCAGAATGGGAAAAAACCTCACTGTGCTCTCTGCCACATTTTTGACATCTCAATACAAGTCCACTGAGTAGTCAGACTTTCTAGAAGAGGAAAACCCAGAAATTAAGGCACATTTTCAATGAGCACTCAAGCCAGTCAGAAGGAAATGTGCAAATAGTAGGATTTTCTTTTATTAAATATACTGGTTTACTAGTATGTAGACACATTCTAGAAGTCTTTCAAAGTAATGTATGCAATACTGAAATGGTTTAAAATGATGTGTCACTTCAATTTAAAATGATTTATTTCCTTAATTTCCCTCTTAATGCAGGCACACGCTTTTACATTTTTCACCTACATTAGTTTCAGCAAATTATTTGATCGTTATGAGCACTTCCAATTCTTTTCCTGAACCAACAGTTGTTCATAAAATATGAAAACAACAAGACACAGCAAGGGAAATATAATGTATGCTATTCTACTGAAGGTAGGGATTCTGAAGGGCCACAGGATTTTCAGAAGCGAAAACCTGCAGACTACACAAGGAAATTCAGAGCACATGTGAAATGACAAACATAACTGAGATAGCCAACAGAAACATTACAATGAAAAGACAGACAGAAAGTGAAAAGTCACCAGTCTTGTAAATTTAAGAACAGCTTGGGAAGACTGTTCAAAAAAAACCCAAAATCCAATCTTACTTGCAGTATTACTTTGAGAAGGCAAAAGCCCTGTCAACTGACAACAGAAAAAAAATCCCGGATATTTTCAGTCTGACAGCCAGCTGAAATCCATAGAAACTGTATTCTCTTTACGGGCAAAAATAATAGAAGGCTGGAGGAGTATCAGAGGAGTATCGCACGCTTGTCTCTGCTTTTGCCTCCTCCATAATTAAGTGCTTACTGCCACTGTCGTACAGGCTACTGGACTGGATTAAACCCTTAATCTATACAACCATTCACACATCATGGTCTTTCTCACTGGACTACTACTTTTTACATGTATCACAAAGCTTTTGTTCTGGTTACAGCATTATCATCAAGAGATCAACCAAGCCGAACAAAAGCAGCAGCTCTATCACATCAGCTAGAGAAGAGCTCCCCTCTCCTAGGGGTGTACAGTTTCCAGATACTTAGGGCTTCAAAAAGCTATCAACAGATCACTTTCCTCTTTCCTTCCCTTCAGAAAAAGGAAATATTGTAGAAATTTATATGCAATAATAATTTCTTCAATGGACCCATGCTTTTCCTTATTAAGAACAAGAATAGTAACATGTTTAAATCAGCACATTGAGATTACTGTTAAATATATGTGCGTGATTCATAAACTACTAAAAAATAGTAGAGATTAAGCTGCCCTGATTAGCAAGCTACTCATAATCAAAGTAGCCTATAAACATGCACACAGTTATGTTGGTTCAGATGGAGAACTGTAACTTGTTCTGTTGTAACATAAATGTGTTTGATCATATTCCTAAGTCCATTTTTTGCAGCAGGTATGCGATGAACATTTCTCAATTTTCAACCACCACCTAACTAGTGTAATTATTCTTGCATCCCTATTAATCATACATCATAATGAAGTAATTTATTCTGAAGCACATCATAACAAATGAGGAGTACATAATGTTGAAATTCTCTGTTAAAGAGCAACAGCTGTTACAGTATTTGAAGTTCTTATTACTACTGACCTCTATGCAATATGTACCACAGGCTGGATTGTTAAAACAGATTCCTTTCTAAACAGTAGTTGTGTCTATTATCTGCACTGCATTAGTGTCACTGCCTATGCTTTCAAATGCACTTGTCATCCTGGATAAATGAAGATTGATGACAACTATTAGTCTATTTTTTCCATACTTTCTGTGGTTCAGTGCCTTACTGCTTGAAAATGTTGATGTGTAAAAAGGTGACATCCATCAGCTCTATTGTTCACTGGTTCAAATCACACAATGACAAAAATATCAGTGTAGTGCTGCTGACTTAAACCATAAGAGCATAAGGTCTCTGGGTCACTGTGTCAAACTTCCGTGATCACAGTCATTAATGTAAATGGCATTCAATACAGAAAGTTCTTGACCATATATCACATGCCACAGAAAAACCCATTACACTAAAGCACTTATACAGAAAAGACCAAAAACCTCGCAACATATAACATGTGCCTTGGAAAAAGAGCAATCAAGAGGTATTACCAGCATACTGTAATCCTTCAGTGTAAGAAAATTTGTTAGGTGTTAAAAATTGTCAGCATTAACCCAAATACTCTGGCCTTTTCCAGGAAGCAAACTGCACCCTCTGCTTCAGACCAAGGACTCATGTCCCTGGGGATGTAACTACATTCAGTGTGTACAAAAGGCTCTTTTCATGGTGAAGTCTCAATGACAGTTATCCCCATCATACACCAGTGCAATTCAGAACCTTCTCCTCCTCTAGCTGGACATCTTCATTTTCAGTTCCTAAGGCATGACTTTGCACTTTGTACTGTTAAATTTAAACCCTGTTCTATTACTACAGGCAACGACATTATCATGTGATAATCTGGCTGCCTACACAACTGACAAACTCTGTTAGCTTTGTGTCAGTAGCAAATTGCATTTATCTCTTGATTATTCTCTTTTCTTCAAAATCCATTCTAATGCTGTGCATGGTATTACAGTCAAACTAAGAGGTCTGTATTTCTTATAGCTGACTATCTGATAACGCACTTGTACTTTCACATTGTAATCCTCTATCCATCATCTCTAACCAGAAAGCAAAATGAGTTCCAAATTATGAACTACTTATATAGAAGAGACAGTAATTGAGTGAATTATTTGGCCCCTCCAACAGAGGATTACAAACATGATGGAGTTGCTGTTCATGGTGATCTGAGGGATGTCAAATTCCCCAAATGATACCATAAATAGATCGCCTTCCTTTTCCCCAGATTCTCCATTCACCCCAGTCCTTGCAACAAGGCATTGCCTGCCTCCAGTTTTATGTAACTTTGAGTCTTACTGGATTTGATGGAAGTTGGGTTAGTCAGAATATTAATACTAGAATTTTTACCTGAAATAGTCTTACCTAAACACTACAGTCAGACAATTACTGTAAAATTTATTGACAGATGATGCCAACACTGAGAAGCCAATGATCTCATTTAGTAGAGGATATACAATTCAAGTGTGTACAAGTCACAGGGAAGAAGTAGGACTCAGGAAAGTTTTACACGAAACAATCATAAATAGATCATTATCAATACCCGAATTCCTGCAGGAGCCAGCAATGAGACAGCAGCAGTCCAAGGAAAATTGGCAAGAGCATTTCTATCAGCAGAGAAGTAGAATTACCCATGTGCTCTATTTTTAATTTGTTTAAAAAGGCTTACATGCAGACATGCATACACATGCACCAGCGTCTTCACAGAAGTTTATTACCATGACTGGTATGTCCCCATATTGATTTCCTAAGGTGAATTCTTTAAGAAGCTCTGCTTACTAAGTTGTAAAATGATCATTGTGTGTTTGTGATAGGGTGTCTCTTCCCACACAGATATTTAATAAAACTGCTGCCAGTTTGCTGATCTTCCCCTCTTCAAGGCTAATGGTTTGCTATCAATGAATGACTTTCCATGATACAGCTTAGGTTATGAACTCTAAAATTGCCCTCTGTGAGCTCCCTCTTCAATGTGTTTTTAGGCTGAGAGAAAAGCACAGTTCTTAGTAACTGAGGCAGACTTCACAATAGGAAAAAGGTACTACAGAAATGATAAGAGATAATGCCAGCTTCAGAAACTTACCATTTTGTTCTACAATTACTTCAGTTGGTCAGTGTTGTGGAACAACTGCTGCCATGTTCTCTAGTAAAGCTGAATACCTAGAGGACTGCAATGTACCAGACGTTGCCTTGACTCCTTTTTCTTGCATATAGAGCCTCTAGACTGAAGATATTGCAGAGAGACAACA
The DNA here is from genome assembly GCA_039877255.1 of Loriculus beryllinus. Classification (NCBI taxonomy): domain Eukaryota; kingdom Metazoa; phylum Chordata; class Aves; order Psittaciformes; family Psittacidae; genus Loriculus; species Loriculus beryllinus. Next base: position 23,111 of record JBCJKH010026571.1, read on the forward strand.
ACTGGCAACACTGCATTATTGCAAAGGTTTAGAAGCATGAATAGTCAGGCAATTTATAATGTGCAGTCTTTGTTATCATTATGGAACAAACATTACTTAAGAGTATTTTTTTAATCCTATAAGGGGGAAAAGTAGAGATGATATTAGATTTGATCTTGAGAGGTACAGTTGCATCCCACAAGCAGGTGTTCAGCAACACCCTGAAGTTTTCATACACTTGAACGATATGTCACGGTAATTCTGTATCAGTTAGACCTTTCCACCCTTTAAACTTTGAGAGTGAGTTTTATAAGAAACCAATGACAAGACTCAAGTGGCACATTAGAACTCTGTACCAGGAAATATACATTTGCTTTCAAGCTCTGGGAAACATTAGAGTAGCTACACTGTCAAAAAATAAGACTTCACCACTTCAGCTGTAATTTCAGTCATAAAAATAGCGGTAAGAGCCTCTCATCCAGTTTGGCTGTTATCTGCTAGAGATAATTTACTTTACATGATGCCATTTCAAAAGGGGTGTAAAACCAGCCAACAATGCAAGCAAAGCTTTCTCAGCATATTTGTGGTACCTTTGCAAGTATAGTATTGCAAACTGCTTAATTTGTTTCATTTTGAATAAAGCATCTGTCACATTTTGATTTTTAAGGCAGGGTGATACATGGTGGTGTAGCTCAGAATTACAAGCTTTAATGACTTTTACCACTTTGCCAACAGTGATAGTAAAGGCCAGATTTTCTCTTATGATTGACTAACAAATCTATTGTTGCCATTCAGAAAGTGCTGCAATTATGTCAGCATAGTCCAACAGGAAATAAGCACAAGGTTGCTTTGTCTAAGTTGTTGGAAAAGGATTGCTAGTTTTTCATCTATCTCACAAATGCACATCCCATACACCCTTCTCCTATTTAATTACTTCACCAGTTATTATATTGTGCATTAGAGCATTAGCCATGTGAAACCCGCTTTTATTTTCCATTCTTTAAGACTGAGTTATTCAATGGCTGTGATCTATTTCTTTTTTGTCTACAGAGATAATTATTAGTCTTTAGTTACAGCCACATGTGTAATGTCTTCAAGCTATCTCAGTCCAATATTAATCTATGCTTTAAACATGTTTCAAAAATATAGGCTCTTTTAAAGAAGAAGAGCAGAGATTTTCTGTGCTTCCAGGGAATTGTTATTCCTCTTTCTCTTAAAACTTTTTCATATTCACATATAGTTTCCACTTTTTTATATAGTGCACTGTAACTGTACATATAAACCAACAAAATCACGCTCACACGAGATGTTATTTGTGAGAAAGATAATGTGTGACTGTAGCATTTTCCACATTTTGTCAATTTTGCTATGGAAGCACAGAGCCAGCCTTAAAAATTCATTTCTGTTAACACCTGAACTGTCAAAAGGAATCTAAAAATTGTATTTTAACATATTATCCTCCTTATCACAAAACATCAGAGTTGTCATATTGCTTCTTGTTTAGTTTTTCCTGCCTAAATGCCAGGTACCCATGGACAGAAAAGAATCTTTTTGTTTTCAAATATAAACTCAACTCATCTTAATGTTTTGCTGAAATACTTGTTTTACTTTAGTATAAGTCTTGTTTTCTCAAATACTTCATTTACTCGCAGCAACCAAATCCAGGGTCCCTATACCACTAGCAAGGGACAGAGGTCTGGTTTTCATCTAGAGGAAGAGATGAAGATCTTGTCAAGCTTAGAGACACAGCACTATTAAAATCAGCACAGGTATGAATAAAGGTGCTAGACAAACTGCCCAAGTGGCACTCAGCTTCCATCTGTGTTCAGTGAAAGGACTTTCAAATAAGCAAAGTTAGAACATCTTTAAGTAGCTCTACTTCTTGATAAACATGCCTTGTTACAAGGTCTCAGACTGGGCACTCTATTTCTAGCACGAAACTTTAAAGCATGCAAGCCTTGTTTTCTAACGTGGTTTAAACACAAGTCTCACACAGACCTCCTTAAGTAAAATATACACTGAATTAAGCAAAACTTCCTGGAGTGATGAATCCGACAGTGGTACCCTAAAACTTCAGCTTAAAAGCATCAGTGACCCTTTATGGAACAGACATTACAAAGAGATCAAAAACTTTAGGGTTAAAGAGAAAGAACAGGGTGCTGCAGCATTTCCACCAGAGTAAATCAGGACAGTAAAACTATCAATTCTTTTACCACTAAGCAAAATCTATACTGGTTTAAACGCTAAGCCTTTCATTATCTAAATTAAAAGTATACTGTGTTTATTGAAATCGGAGATAAGCTTGCTGTTTTACACAGTTGTCTTACTTTGATGTCTCTAGATTAATATTCATGAGGTTTCAGACTATTAACTACACATGTATAACATCTGACAAGAAACATATCTTACAGACTACAATTAGCGTAGGATGCTTTTAATTTTGATTTCATCTTTCATTTTGCTGTGGATTCCCATAGAGTTTTCATACTGTCAAACAATGTTTTAAGGTTGGTTCTGGCAGGTTTATCATAGTGATGGATCTGACTACAAGTCAAGACATTCAAATCCGAAGGGCATTTTTCAATTTCTTTCTCATTTTAAGCAGTTTTACACGAGTGGTAACCTTCAAATTCAGTTGCCTTAAATGTTGGCTGAACTATCAGCAGAACTGCAATCACCAGAAACTGT
>JBCJKH010026580.1:3109-20114 GCA_039877255.1 Loriculus beryllinus
AACATACAGCCCTTGGATTACTGTTATTGTCCAGATAATGAGGAGAAGACATTGAAACAATAGCATTACAATAAATTAGCCTGTGGAGATTTGGTTTACTAGCTTGTGCAGTGAAGTCTCTAGCTAACCTAAAAATGTTATGGAACTTCATAAATATTTGCAGTATTTTACACAATTAGGATCTTATCAAAAGAAAATACCTCAAGTTTTGTCTACTTTTAAGACATACAGAACTGCTATGTCTATTTGAAGAATTTAAAACTCCTCCTTCCTTCTCTCCATCTCTGGCAAGAACTAAACTCTTTTGTGTTTACAAAGTGCAATAGGAGAAAAGATAATTTTGTTGGGTCTCTACAAAATATGTGTAGGTTGATTTAGACAGATGAGGGGTGAGAGTCTTCACTAAATGTCATCAGGAAGAAAGTAAAGTGCTATAGTTTCTGACATGGTTATTAATTTTGCTACATCTGTCCTATCCAACCATATTAATTGTTAAGAAATTCCTTAAGTCCATATAAAGAGTACATATCTCCTTACACTTACGAGCAAGGCAGATTGGAACTATAAGCACATCATCAAAAGTTAAAGAACAATAAAATAAAAATGGAAGAGGGGAGAAAGAGAGGGTTCTGTATATGAATATACATCAGAAAGGAATCATTTCACCTAAGTTCAGACATTTCAAATTGGCCAGCCGATTATCTAGGCTCCCTGTAGACACATCTTCAGTAATACAGTCTATGTATTCTTTACTTTTTCTGTATTTTTCCTCTATTAATTGCAGAGGAAATATAGACAATTACTAGACATCTGAATTTTACAGATTAAGTTAGGAGAGATGAATTCCACACATACTGTTTGCACATCATCTTCATTAGGAGGAATGTATGTACTGTTCACTCCGAAGAACAGGGAAAGGATATTAAACTTGTTCTTTGGACAGTTCACAGGCAAACAGAAACAAATGAAACAAAAGACATGGCCACCACCATGAAGGAATATGTCTGAATATTCCAAGTCCTTTCTGGATGATTTAGCAGACCACTAGCCATTCCTGGAAAGGCTGAATATAGTTTCCTGCCAAGCTTTCTAAAAGGTTGCCTGTTCAACAGCTGCATAGCTGACAGGCAGATTTACCACTATGCTTGTGACTGTACAACATAGACAAGCTCAATTCATGACTCTCCTTGCATTAAAACACAGTAAACCAGCCATGCTCTGAACAGGATATTGAATTATTAGGTTGATTTACAAAAAGCTCAGTGTGAGCCAGCACTGTTCTCTTGCAGCCCAGAAAGCCAGCTGTATGCTAGGTTGCATCAAAAGGAGCATGGCTAGGAGGTTCAGGGAGGTGATTCTGCCCTTCTACACTGCTCTTGTGAGAACCCCAGCTGCTGTGTTCAGCTCTGGGGCATCCAAAACAAGTGACGTGAATCTGCTTCAGCGAGTCTGGAGGAGGACCACAATGATGATCACAGGGCTGGAGCACCACTCCTGTGAAGACATTCTGAGAGCTGGGCTTGTTTAGCCTGGAGAAGAGAAGACTACACAGAGACCTTACTGTGGCCTTACAATACCTTAAAGAAGCCTACAGGAAATTTGGAGAGGGACTTTTTACAAGGGAATTTAGTGACAGGACAAGGGCTAATGGTTTCAAGCTGAAAGACAGTAGACTTAGATTAGATATTAGGAAAAAATTCTTCACTGTGAGGGTGATGAGACACTGGAACAGGTCGTCCAGAGAAGCAGTGGATGTCAGTGTTCAAAACCAGTCTGGGGTGGGCTTTGAGCAGCCTGGTCTACCAATGGCAGAGGGGGTGAAACTAAATTAACTTTAAGGCTCCTTCCTACCCAAATCATTCTGACTCTATGATTCTTGTTTCTTTTTATGGTGTGCTCATCATTTTAAATACTAGATCCCTTTAAATTTGCAGTACTGTGAAAGTTTGTGTGGCTGTAAAAGCTTAAAAAATTATATTTGAAACCATGCTATATTTAATGATTTTTTTTCATTATTTGAAAAATTTGCATGCCTGTTCTCATTAAAATACAAGCAAACCTGAAAATGATGCACATACCCTTCTGTTTTGGAAGAAGCAGCTTCTAGAAGAAAAGGAAGAACTGGTATTCTGGTTTACAAACTATATGATGGTCTGTGTGTTTAAGCTACAATTATTCTTCATTAATACAGCTTTCAATTTCACAGCTCTTACTGTTGCTGCTTTTGGAGAGCTTCCCTCAGATCAAATAGTGCTCTACTGAGCTACTGGAGATGAATCTTTCAAAAGCCAGCCATAAGTAGTTGCTGCTTATAATTTAAAGATCACAAGATATTTCACACAAAGAAGTTACCGTATATGTTGTGTTCATGCTTCTAAATGCAACATTTGAAACGCTTCAATGTCTTGTTTGAGTTCTGAAGTACTGTTTTTCAATTCTTTACTATTTCCAGGGGGAGAGGGAGAGGGAAAGGAAGAAAAGGCACAAACATAACTATCAGAGAATCTATTTTTAAGAGGGTAGAGTCACATTAAGAAAGCCATCATTCCATGATTTGCAATGGGTTGCTCCCAGGAACACTTCTATCATGCACACACAAAAATTTAAAAATAGTTTTATTAACTGTTTATAAAAATTTAAAAATAGATTATAGTGAAAAAAAAAAAAAAAACCAAAAAAAAAAACCAAAACCAAAAACTCAAAACATAGTAGAAAGTCTTTACACTATCACAAAAACTTGAATGAAAACATTTTCAACATTTTCCATACATCTTACATTGAACTGCACTCGTCTGAATCTTAGTCACCTACCTGTAATAATACAAACTACTTAAAAATTAGATACTGCATTTCAAACTTATCACAACTTACAGAATACAAAGAAAATGATACTTCAGCAGTTCCGGAAAGCTGAACGCATCTCTTCAAAAGATGAACACACCTTCTCAGAGAACAGCTCACTCCTTAGGAGAAAATCATTAGCAAATCTTGTCTTATATCTGGCAAGCTAGTTGTTGCTAATTTATATTCCCAGAAAAGCCCTTCAGTATTTTTCTGTAACAACTGTGATACCAAGTGTTCCGATAGAAAAGATTCTATCCTGATAGTGCTTTATCTTCCATTGCTCTACTGGTGGACTTTCTCCCTTGATCGTACTTAGAAATAATACAGGCCAGATCAATACAGATTCTGATTTTAACCAATAGCATTAAATAAACTTCATGTAGATCATCTAAAACATTTTGATTTCTAAGACTAATCCAACCAAAAGTAAAAGGAACATGTATCCATACATAAGACAGATAAAGCATCCATGAGATAAAGACAACCAGACTCCACTATGTATAAAAAATTAAAATCAGCTTGTACTTTTATACCTGGAATCCGCTCTCTTGTCTGATCTTTCATTCAGTGGTACATTTTCATTCAAGCATCATCCTTGATTCCCAGCTTTATAGAAGAAGTGGGATCTTTGCCCTAGGGGACTGCTAGCAACAATGCAAAAGCTAACAAAACTCACTGATTTGCTACCAATTTATTTTTCCTGAATTTTAATTTGTCCAAGCTAAACTTCAGTGTACATATAGACTTTATTGAAATGCTTCACATTTTACAGTTTCACATCATTCATCTTTAATTTGTAAATTTCAAAGTATATCCCACATAGGTTTTATTTTAGGAATGAACTCTGAATGATAATCTAATCTCATCAAATTCAGAGTAACTTTGATAAAATTGACAAGTACTTAATTTTTAGCCTAATACAGCTGATTGTGTTGAATGAACTGAACACATACTTCATCTAAGTGCAGAAAAGAACATAATCCTCACCTTTTAATGTCTTCGTCCAGCAAAACTGTAGTCACTAAGCCTACTACAATGTCATTCAGTATTCTGCATCCACGTCTGCAAGACAGAATCAGCACTGACTTCTTTTTACTTTACTAGATTTTAAAACATGTCCTTATAAATGCTAATGAAGTATTTATTCATAACCAAAGTAAACCTGAGTTTCATGTTCAGCCTTGCAAAACTAGATATAAAGGTCCTTATGTTGAAGTTTATAAACAAACCAAATAAATGTTTGCTTTGTATGAAACAGTTGTGCTTGAGACCTTCTGACTTACTTTAAATTTAAAGAGGACTTCCTTCAAGATCCTCACATTTAAACCCTTTTAAATTGTTTAAAAACAATTACCTAACATTGCTGGTGCTTGCTCCTAATCAATGACCTTTATCAAAGACAAGTATTTAGTCAATGTATAGGTCAGATGTGGAGGAAGGCAGCAGAACAAAAGAGCACCCTGGCTTCCTGGCTTACCAATGAGCTTTTGGGGTGCTTAACAGCAAGGAAAAAAAAAATGTCAGCTACGGAAAGGTGGCCAAATATCCATCAAGAACTACAAAAGCCTTAATTAGGCATACAGAGATACAGTCAGGAAAGCTAAGGCTCAACTATAACCGAGTTGGCCAAAGATGTCAGGAGCAAGAAAGGGTTCTTCAGACACATGACCAGTAAGCAATGCACAAGGAAGACATAGGCTTCCTGCTAAAGAATTTCCTAATGAAACTAAAAGCAGTGATAAGGGGACATAACAGAAGGTAAAGCCATCTTACAAAGAGCTAGCTAACAAGAACTGTAAGCAGTTTAACAAAGACAAGTGCAAAGACAACAAAACCAAAAAGCCCAGTGCATAAAAGGATCTGCGTGGCTGGGGAGCAGCCTTGCTGAAAGGTACTTGGAAGCCCTGGTGAACAAGCTAAATATGAGTCAGCTGTGAGCCAGTGATTAAGCAACAAAAGAAAATCAGATCCTGGGCTGCATCCAAAGAGGCATTACTGACAGAAATAAGGACGTGATCGTAAAACTCAGTATTTGTCCGTCTGCATCTGAAGTACTCTGTCCAGTTATGGTCCCCACAATTCAAAGAACACATGGACACACTGAAGAGAGTCCAAAGGAGCACCACAAAGATCATCAAAGGGCTGGAAAACCTACCCTCTGAGAAAAGCCTGAAGGATCTAGGTCCATTTTCCCCTCCAGAAAGAAAAGCTCAGGACGGATTTCATCACATTATTTCAGTAATTAAAAGGCAGTTACAAAGAATATAAAAGACTCTCTCACTCCAAGGAGCTACATGATGTGAGCAAAGGACAGTTGGTACAAGGTACACCAGAACAGATTTTATCTGGGAGGAATTTTTTACAGAGACAGCAATCACTGGAACAATCTCCCCTGTGTCATGGTGGAATTTCTCATCACTTGACACAATTGGACAGGGTGCAAGATAATCTCATCTTGGCTCCCTTTGCCGTGAAAGGTTGGAAAAGGTTTCTTTCAAGGTCTCTTCAAACTTGACTGTTCTATAATTCTATGAAATCTACCACTGGCCAAAAGATGTATCAAGGTATACCAGTTTTCTCCAAGGAGTCCAGGCCAATCGAGTCAGGAAATCTAAATTAGTCTAGCAACATCAAGAAATAACTGGTCAGCAGTCATGCAGCTGCTACCTTGTTTTTCCCTAACTTCAATTCTAGATGTGCACTACTGCAAAACTACCTGCTCAGGATGACCTCCTACTTCCAGCAATCATGTTAACATGAATCATACTCTGTGACACGCTACTGAGAACTATGACTGAAATAATGAGAACTGTAACAAAAAAAAAGTTTTGATTATTTTTGGTTTTGGAGTTAGATTTTCAGTTTGAAGATGAATTAAAAAAAAAAGTTTCCTTCCAGCATTCGTGCAGACAAGAATATTCCTTCAGTTAATTTTTATTTGAATTCTAATTACAATCTTACTCAAACTTTGGAATTATATCAGAATAGCTGTCGTGTATTTTAAGCAAAAAAGAAGGCTAAGAAGTCCAAAATAGTCTAAAGCTAATATTGCTTGCCTTTTATGTAAACAATGAGAACAATCATATCATCACACATACACAATTTGCAAAGTGGTATTTTCTGGATTATGTCATTTATTATTAAAAGACTGAAAAATTACTGCCCCCTGTGCTCAGAAATATTTTTAAATTATCTCTCAATTTTCACTCAAAATACGGCTGAAGAAATATAACAAAGTAACTTACCTAAAACTACTTCCTTTACATGAGTGACCTTTGAAATCCCATTTAAAAAAATTACATACTTCATGTTAAGTGGCAAAGTAGTCCAGCTGACTTCAACAGGACTACTGAAAAGGTCTGCATTGTTTTTTTGGTATGAAAGCACATTGAAAGTTTTGTTGAACTGAGACCTTAATCAGCAGCTCAATAAACAGACATTGAATAATACATCCATTACTACATAAGACAAAAAGATAACATGAGATTTTGTTTTTATAAGCAACATTGAAAGAAATTACATGTGCAGAATATCCTTTATTGTTTCTTTAATACTTACCAATAGCACTTCTCCACTAGGTCTGAATAAATTATTCTGGAGTATCAAAATAAGAACTTTTTTAAAATAAGTTTAAGATTTATTTCCAGGATATTACATAGCTTCTCATTATCTGAAATAAGATGCAGACTTATCATAGAATACCATGTTGTAAAGGACCTCAAGGATTATCTAGTCCAAACTTGCTTAGCAAAGCATGACCTAACTAGATAGCCCAGCACCCTATCCAGCCAAATCTTAAATGTGTCCAACATTGGGGATTCCATAAGCTCCCTGAGGAGATTATGCCAATGGCTGATTTTTCTCATTGTAAAAATATTTCCCGCTAGTGTTCTCCCTGGAATAACTTGCACCCGTTACCCCTCATCTTTTCCATGTTACTCCTTATAAAAATTGAGTCTCCATCTTCTTTGCAGCTTCTTTGTAGCTTTGTAGCATTTAAATATTGGAACATGGTGATAAAGTCTCCCCTAAGCTTTCTATTCTCAAGGGTGAACAAAACCCAAACACATTCTACAAAACCCAAAGATATGTTTATGCATCGAGAAGTGGGAGTATGAAGAGTATAAAAACAATAATATCTGAAATTTCTGTTTCACAGCTTCATGATACTTAATTTTTTTAGTGCATTCCATATGTTATTTTTTCACCTAATTCCTATGCTGCATGTGGGTTCAGAAGGCAGAGGCCTCAAATTCACAGATAAAATATATAATAATAAAAGCACATTAATTTTGTTTCCAGCCTGACATAAAGGTATACAGATGCAGATTCAATTTGATGCCTGAATTTTCCTAGGCACTGTTTAATAGCTCTATATGTGTGCTTGCGGCAACCGTATTTCCACTAGACAGTTCAGGTGGAAAATATATTTACTGTTATAACTCTTTGCACTTAGAAACTTGATTAAGCACCCCTAATGCATGCATACAGCACCATTTGGAATACTCAAGGACATGCAAAACATCCACAGAATGTGGACAGACTTTGGGCTTACAGGGGACCCATTGTCTTCTGTAAGGACAGGTCGAGGCCCAGCACAATATTCTGTAGCAACTGGAAAACACTAAAATTGAGTCCATGATGTTCTGGACAGGAAACAGATTTATCCCTTCAGAAAATGGATTTAAGCAATAACTATACATTTGGTCTGGATTAAAGTCCCAGGGAAGTCTGTGTACTATATGAACCCATTTAAAATTAGAAATAGTGTGCCACAGCTTAAGAAGAAAAAAATTTCTATAGGGAAAAGTTATATCTTTCATTAGATAAACACATATACATTTGGAAATGAAGAATAATGGAAAACCATTTAAACACATACCCCTTCATGTCTTTAGCAGAGAGGATGGTATGCCCAAAAGCTTATTTCTTTCTACCATGTATGTCAACTGTTCTAAAAACTATGCCCAAATTAATCACCTTAATATTCAGAGACAAATATCTACATATGGGTTTTTTTCACTCCATTAAAGTATGTAGTATTTAATACTCCAGTAAAAAAAAAAAAAAAAAAAATTAACTGCATCTGCATTATCATATTTAAGCCTAACATCTATGTAACAAACTAAACGTTAGACAAATTACACATACATACTGGCTGCCAAAGGATCAGGATTTTACCCAGAACATACTTTTAAACCTCTCTAGAACTAAGTGCATACCAGCCCTAAGAGGCAATGCCACTTTGAAGCTGATGAGTACCCAATAAGGGCTAAATTGACAATCCTTTCTCTCCACAAATTGAACGGTTCACATTGCAGCCTAACCTAGCACAGCCATCCTCTCACCATTACATATCCCATATCTGTAGCCATAATGACTGCAGTGGTTGTTCATTCCTGCAAATACATCGGCTGATTACCAGCTTTAATGGATTATGCTGCTCCTAAAGACAAAATTCCTTAGCCATAACAACAAATAGAAGAATAAAAGTAATCTTGCTTTAGATTCACTTTTCCTAAAGTTACAAAAGATATGGAGTATTGTCCTGAGTTCAGCTGTAACAGTCATTTTTTCCTTCTTAGTAACTGGTGCAGTGCTGCGTTTTCGACTGTGGTCTGAAAATAACGCTGATAACACACCAACGATTTAGCTGTGGCTAAGTAGTGCTTACTTCGATCAAGGACTTTCCAGTCTCTCATGCTTTGCCAGTAAGAAGGGGCACGGGAAGCTAGGAGGAAGCAGAGGTAAGACACCTGACCCAAACTAGCCAAAGAGCATGTAATGCCCAGTATATAAACTGGGAGGATTCACCCAGATGTGCAAATCACTGCTCAGGTTGGGCTGGGTATCCATTGGCAGGTGGTGAGCAATTGCATTGTTCATCACTCGTGTTTATTGTTTTTTTCCCTTTCCCTTTTATGTTTTCTCCCCTTGTTTTTTCCCTTATCATTATTATTATTATTATTGGTGGTAATAGTAGTAGTTTTTTACTATACTTCAGTTAAAAGAATGTTCTTATCTCAGCCCGTGGGGTTTACATTCTTTTAATTCTCTTCATCCTTCTGGTAGTGGGAGAAAAGAAGAGCAGGGAGTGAGCAATCAACTGTGTGGTTCTGAGTTACCAGCTGGGCTCAAACCATGGGAAACATAAATAAACTTTTAAACTGAATTTCATCATGCATGTTCTAAGAAAACTATCTTCATAGGGTCATAGAATTATTTAGGTTGGAAAAGACGTTTAAGATCATAGAGTAACCACTAACCTAGCACTGCCAAGTCTATCACTAAACCATGTCCCTAAGCATGATACCTACACATATACACTTCTTTTAAACATCCCCAAGGATGGTGACTCTACCAGTCCCCTGTGCAGCCTTGTTCCTGTGCTTGACAACCCTTTCAGTGAAGAAGTTTTTATTAATATCTAATATAAACCAGTCCGGCACAACTTGAGGTCATTTCTTCTTCTCATATTACTTGTTACTTCTGAAAAGAGATTGACACCCACTTCCCTAAAACCTCCCTTCAAGGTGGTTGTAAGAGTTATAAGGGCTCCTGTCAGCCTCCTTTTGCCCACACTAAATAACCCTCAGACTCAGCCAATCTGCATAAGGCTTGTGCTGTAGACCCTTCATCTACTTTGTTGCCCTTTTTTGAACAGATTGTTGTACACTGGGCTGCAGTCCTCAGACTTAAAATTTTATACAGTGCAGACACTCGTATGTTTCCTGAGTAAAGGAACTTATTTTATGAGCAACCTATGCTTCAGCTAATCTTACAGACTGCATAGGAGCTTCTGCAGGTTGCACAAACTCTTCCATTTCCCTACTTTCTGTTATGCAAGTTTCTTCTTTTACTTTGTGAACATGTAGCAGGACAGTTCTAACATGAAAACTTTATATAAATCCATGTTAATCATACTATATAAATATATGCATACATCCTCAAACAACATCTGAAAGAATTCAATGAAATCTCCCATAGGAGAGAAGCTACAATTTCTGCTAAATTCTATACAACACTTGGGTATATCTTTCCTTTGGGACAGGATTACAAATTTCTGATAGATCACATCTCCTAAAATAACAAGAAAGACTACATACCAGAGTCAAACACTTAATAATGTGATTAATTCTCAAGATAGCTGACAAAATTTTTAAAACATCTTACAGCATGAAATTGTGCATAGTCCCTAAACTCATGAAGTTAACTGTGCCTAGGGGAGATTCCTAGATTGTAATGCAGTAATAAGTAATTGTTTAGTATTTCCTTTGAAGTACACATTTGCTGCCACACTATTTTACTAAACACATCAACAAATCCAGAAAATTCCTTTTGCTAAAGGGATTATTATAAAGCTGTCTACATAACAAGCTATCCTCTTTGAAGCTCTAAATCAGAATCCAAAGCTGTATTTCTATAATTAATATTTTGTTTTATTTTCACAGATCTTTTCACCCTCAGAAACCTGAACACCACTATTTTCTCACCAAATCCTGTCCAGTCACAGTGCCTGCTAGCAGTTACTAAATTATTATTTAACTTTCTATCTCAAATATAACTCTTATTTCTGTATTGTTAGGTAGAGTTAAGAAATTGTAGTTTCACAAATATCCTTTTACTGTTAGAGTAATAAAATTACTAGTTTGTAACAACATATTGTAAGTCTTATCTTCTATAAAATAACTATAAAAAACCCAAAAAAACCCAAACAAAACTAGATTTGAGAACTTCCTATCTCAGTGAAAAATTTGTATCCAGTGTAATAACCACACTATTTATATTGGTTTATACAGTTATTGAATATCCTTACATCCAGGATGAATTGAGTAAGTTAAACTCCAGAAGTGTGCTGAAAGAAAACCTTAGATGTTGCCATAAATTTTTGCTTCATTTGGGAGGAATACAAAGCAACGAATTTTAGAGAACACTGAAAGAGAAACTAAGAAATTGAGGTACAGAACAAAATCTGATTAAAAAATAAAATGAACTAAACCTACAAAATGCTAGTATTGCTAATAGAGTATGTTTCCATCATTGAGCCTTGGTTATATCATAATAGGAAAACCTGAATCACTTTTTTTAATTCTATATTTTTATGTTTCAGATGGCTCTTAAGCTTCAAGTGCCATGGTTTCAAAGCCTTCCTTAACACTCTTAATCTTTTCCAGTCTTGTACATGGTGGGATAAAGTACATTTTCCAGCTGCATTAGCTTAACCAAATTAATTTAACATGATTCTTGGGCTGATTCACCTGATGAGAGCTGTCCATTTAACACTGTCTTCATGTATTGGTCCAATTCTATACAAGGTGTTAGGATTTTTCAAACACGTAGAATTAATGCAACTGAAGATATGCTACTGATGTGCATCTATACTCATCTTTCAGCCATTCTTGGGGTTTTTTTTAGCAATTCTTTTCTTACTATTTGATTCAATAAAACTTTTGAGAATACTGAGTTGAAATAACAAAGCTAAGAAGGTGAACAGTCAGATAAACTAGACTTCACAGGATGTTCATAAGGCCTAGACATTGAGAGGTTGCTTAGCGAAGTTAATCAAGGGAAATAGAGAACAAAGTAAGCATATATATGTTTTCCCTGAGTCTTTAGGTGTGCAAATATGGAGAGCTCCTTAGGGGAAAATACCTACACATTTACGAATCCAACACTATTCTTTCTTTAATTTTCATTCTCAAATTCCAAAGCAAATGTAACTTCAGCATTTCTACTGTATCCTTCAAAATGGCTATTTTTGAAATTAATTTCCTAGACAGCTCTGTGGAGTGAATGCATCTGTGCATTCTTTCAATTAAGGACAATGTATGAAGGTATTAGCAGTTTTGCTTATAATTTTTACATCTTTATTACAACTATATATTTAAAGACAATATCCCTGGATTTGTTCTCTTTATCTGAGGAAGCCCATACATCAGCTTTTAAAATTTTAAAAGTTTATTAATACAATCTCATCCTTTTTTTTCTTTTTTTTAAGGAGACGAAAATCTCCTGTACACAAACGAACCACCCTGGACATGCATCAGATATCTGCATTTTTTCCCTGAGTATTTAATATCACTCTTATATATCACTACAAATAGATTTCACTTCCTGAAAAATATTTCACAGTGGAGAGCGCCTAAGCTTGAAAAGCACTCTATATCCAGAAAAAAAGTGAGAAATTTTTAAAAAATATAATGGGGGGAGAGGGGTAGTGGGGGGGAAGAAAGAGAGTCAAAAAAAGAGATTTAAGAACAAAAAGAGAAAACATACAGCTAAATAATGCTCCATTTTACTGGGCAGCTGTCCTGAGTTCAGCTGTAGCAGTCATTTTTCTCCTTAGTAGCTGGTGCAGTGATGTGATTTTGAATGTAGTCTGAGAACAATGCTGATAACACAGCAAATGTTTTTAGTTGTTACTAAGTAATGTTTACTCTGGCCAAGGACTTTTTCAGTCTTGCGCTTTGCTGATGAGAGGGACACGGGAAGCTGGGAGGAAGCAGAAACAGGACACCTGGCACAAACTATCCAAATGGGTATTCCATACCACAGCAAGTCATGCCCAGTATATAAACTAGGGTCAGTTACTCGGAAGGGCTAGATCGGTGTTCCGGTCAGGCTGGGTATCAGTCAACGGGTGGTGAGTAGTTATATTCCCTTCCCTTGTTATTTCCTTATCTTTATTATTATTAGTGGTAGCAGTAGTGTTTTTGTGCCATATCTTAGTTACTGGACTGTTCTTATCTCAACCTGTGGGAGTTATATTCTTTCAATTCTCCTCCTCATCCCTCCTGCAGTGAGGGAGAGAAGAGGAGGAAGTGAGCAAGTGGCTGCATGATTCTGAGTTACTGGCTGGACTTAAACCATGACAGCAGCCTACAAAAAATATCAGATCAAAACTATGATTTTTCTGAGGAAAACACTTTAATACTGACTTTAGCTATAACATTTATCAAATATCACAGTGCTTTCTTGCACCTGCCATATACAGCTACTAAAGTGAACATTAAACAATAGAAGCAATTGTCAGAATACAAAAATGACACTCTTTTCCATGTAAGATGAAAACAGATAGCTAAATCAGATGATAGGCAAAAGCAATTAGGAAGGACAACTTTCCGTTAATGAAGCAGCAGGGCTTGTTAGGTCTTCTTAATCATGCATGCTAAGGTCTGACTTGATGCACAGAAAACTGGAAGATTAATAGTTGCACATTAAAAAAAAATCAGAACTCAGAACACTTTATTAATAATCTTCGGTGCTTGGTCTGAATCACAGTGGTTGTATATAAATATATTAGATCATTTATGCTCAGAGATTTGTGGCATTTTTTCTCTTTCTGTGTGCTACTTGTATGGACTCAAAAATAAGAAGTCAAGTATGCGAAAGTAAAGTTTCTTGAAAACAGTATGTCATTCTTCTACTTCCCAGAATAACTTTCCGTTAATACAGTACAGATGACAATATTGTTAGTATTAAACAAAAATATTGAGTCCTCATAATTTAAGATCCACACTTGGAAATCTGACTTGGAACATTCCAAAGAAACAAGATGAAATTTTATACCCATATTTTATCACATTGGGATACTAAAGGTCAGATAATTATAGGAAAATTACATAGTAATTACATAGTTTTACAAGACTACAGAAAACAAACTGAAACAAGAATTATGTCTGGGAACTCTATGAATCATAAATAAGGGAACACAATGCCAAAGTTAAATTCATAGTTCTAACTCTGTCATGATGGCTAAGATGGGAAGTCAGGCATACAGTGGCAGACAGAGATAGGAGGTCATAACACCACCAGAGCTTACAACTTTGTGATACATAACTGCATTGGAAACCAGCTAATTTTCACTGAGGTCTCTAAATTCCCAGACATGTATAAACCTCAGGTTTTTTGTTTGGTAAATTCTCGAGTTTCAGGGATTTTAACACCTGATTAAATGCCATTTAGCCTTGTGGCTCAAGCAAAATGCACTACCATAAAGCAGGTTTATTGCTAAGATTTTTCTGAGTAAGCTGTAGTCATTATCAAGCAGTAAAAATAAAACAAGCTCTCAGTTCAGACCATATCAGTTAGAGTATTCCATAACAGCATCAATATCCATCTAGAATCTTTAATTCCTGAATGCATTTCTGATTAAATACACAAGAACAGTGAAACAAGTCAGATTTTACAAACTTAACTTTATAATTAATATGTCAATAAAATGACTTATTTTATTCTGAACACAGGAAAAAGAAATGCAATTGTTTCATGACATAACTTTCTTTTGCACCTGTTTTTTTTCTGTATCTAATGGCAAAATTATAAAAGCTCTGTAGAGCACTCAACACTTTTTATTAGGCCTTTAATTCTATCTGCATATCTCAGGTTCCTAAAACTCAGGTAATCACAGTGCATTTAGATGCTTTATCAATATAAAGAATCCCCATAAAATATTCATCACAGGCTGCATGAATACACAGTTCCACTTGAATTTACAAAAAGGGCTCTTAAGGGTCCAGAAGAGAAACCCATATATTTTTCATGCACTTCTTTGTCTTTTTCTACCCTGAGGTAAAGTAATGGCACAAAGTATGGTCTTACACATTCATCTACCAATAACCAGTTTCTGCCTCACATCAGAAGCTTTTCCAAGAGCAGCACTTTTTTACAGCACCAAAAAAGATAAAACAAATGTGACTGGCCCACAGAACTCTATTCCAACATTTATTATTCTATGATTTTATTTACCATGGCCCTATGTTCTGATAAAGTAACTATTGCTACTGATCTTGGCAACTCTCTGAAGGTTTGAAATCAGTTATATCTTTGATCACTCCATAAAATATACAACTACAATGAGTGATTTGACCTGTTAAAAATTTTAAATTAAAAAAGGTAAAAAAAATCAAAGAATGAAAATATTAATGTAAACAAAGAAGCATGAAATAGTGAGTTAAAATATTAATCAGCAGCTAATACGTAAGCCAGATGCATATGTCACACAAATCTGAAAGTTTGGTGGTTTCATTTGCTTATTTGTAATTACTTACAGAAATTAACAATGTAACTTTTAAAGTACTGTATTATGGGAAGTGCAATGCACTGTATACATGCAATTATAAGAAAAGTATTTTATTCTACAAAGGGTAATTTTCTAAAAACAAGATGAAAAGGAAATTAACTTCTTAAAATATTGATTGTCACTTAGTATCTAATGACTATAATATCTTTGAAACTTATAAGTAGAAAAATTTTTTTCAAATTATTAGCCATGTTATTGGTTAAATTAACACAAGATAGATAACTGATAGGTAACTTCGAGAAACAAAATTTGCTATTTGTCAAATGGAACATGCAAACATTTCCAAAACAAATATTAAAAAAAAATATCCAAAGAACAGTGGAACTCCTCTGAAAGCAAAGATATTGCAAATCACTCATAGACAAAGTGGAAATCAGATCTTTCAGCAAACTTGAAAACTAAAGGGCTGCTAATGTAGGATATATTTTAAAATAAATCCCTTCCTGACTTTGTAATTCTAGATTTAATTCCAAGTAATGAGCAGAAACTCACTGAAAACCTAGAAATTAAAGTTCATTTGCATGTATGTAATTTTGACTAGATGAATTAGATATTTAAAATATGGCATTGTCACTTGGAGAAAATACAGTGAGTGTAATTTTGAAAGAAAGTTAATATGACCATGTATTCAGTCTACAGATAAGCAGAAACACCACAGTTACTCTCTTACTCATGTTTATAATCATATTTGGTTTCATACCTCAAAAAAAATTTAGTAACAGAAATAAAATGTTAAAAGCTTTTTTTAGCTTCACAAACATATACAAAGAGAGGTACTAAACATTGATATTCATACCGTCATAAATCCATCCAGCAAACCTGAATCAGGCTTAGGAGGTGCTTGCAAGCGCTCCATAGACCACTTTTCAATGATAGATGACACCTGGGTATTTTCCGTGTTTAGAATTCTGAATCCCGTCATATTAACACCACTATACCGATACGGTTCCACATCCAAGGCAAACAGGTCCTGAAAAAAAATGGCCATCATATAAATTCTGTAATACATTGCAATTCCCATTTCAATTGTTAGACCATCTCCCTTGATGAGAGCACTGAAATTTGCAGAGTAACAGTGCTATACATATAGCAAAAAAAAAAAAACAAAACAAAAAAAAAAAAAATTTTCAGGAAATGCTAAATCCAGTTGAGGAACTGTACCCACTACTAGTTAAATAGCTTAAATATTATTATTATTTGCTAAAAATAGTATTATTAATTGCTACTTCTTTGGCTTACCATAACAGACTTCAAATCATAAAATAAACAGAACAAGACTTTCCTTGTGCCTTCACTTTCTATGAAACTTGAACACATTGATCTCTATATGATAAACTGGGGAGAAGAAGGAGGGGTAAGGTACCTGGCTTTAAATTTAACCAGAAGAATTTTTCACAGCTATAACTCGTACTTCCAAACATGGACATTTCTTTAACTAGGAATTTATCTCTGCAAGAATAAACTTTGCCAATTAATGTATTTCAATACATACATACTTGTGTCTGTATACTTAATCCTCCAACACAAAAGAGGCAGATATAAATTAAAATACATAAAATTAATCAAATTATAGATCAAGCAAGTAAAGTTGAGATTATCCTAATCCTTTGACAGAATTCTTATAAACAGTGTAGAACCAGTACTTGTCTTCAGGAAACCCAGGTTTTCAACATGGGGAAATCAAAAAAAATATGAAGTAGAGGGAAAAAAACAGCCATGAGTCACAAGGTCTAGCTATGTCCATTATAAACAAACTTTTTGTTCCCTTTTAAATATTTTTGTAAGTGACATAATCAAGGTTCTACTTAAGACATTACTGTCTTGTATCATAATTTTAGTTTAATTGAGCATAGGAATTTTCCACATAATTCATACTTAGTCATTCATCTCAATCTCTTAATTTATATTTTGTTGGCATTGTAACATATTATAGATTTCCATGGAATTGAAGTGTTAGGTGTAATACTTTTCTGAATCCAGTTTGTTTGTTGGTTAGAGATGAAGAAGATTAAATACTGCGTTACAGAACACCAGACTACAATTCATTATTCATTGTTAACATCAGTAAGCCCACAAAAA
>JBCJKH010026583.1:0-37515 GCA_039877255.1 Loriculus beryllinus
CAGCCTTGCTGCCTTGAGGAATGCCCGTGTGCTCCTCACACTATCCCAGTGCTGGTGGTGGGTCACCTGTCACAGTACTCTTGAAATGTATAAGTGTGTTTGTGCCGTGTTCTTAAACTTTTCTATGCTGACCACTGCTGGAGTTGGACAGACGCTTGGCTTGAGCCTCTATGTCCATTCCTATGTTGTCCTCTACTTTGCTGCGATGGCATATGTTGTCTTCAGGCTTTGAATTAATTCTTTTTTTGCTTATTTTCATTGTTCTGAAGGAAACAGGTACTGCAAATAAGTTGTTGAGGAGAAGACTCTTGTATGAACCAGCAAGAGAGCTATAACAATGTATTAATGCACTTTTCTATCTTAACTAAATTGACATGCTTGTCAGTAAATGTCTATTGCCTCTGCACAGTCTCCATTTTGATGCTCTGCATTGAGCAGGATTCTGGATTTATGGAGAAATGAATCACGTAGTAGAAGAGGTGCAGATTCATCCATGGATGAAATATGTCACCATTTGAAACCCATATTTGGTAATAAAAGACTTTTTTGTTTTTCTCCAAAGCCAAGTTTGATGACAAAAATAACAACAAAAGTTCTTCTTGGATCTGAAAAGAAACACCTGTTTTGCTCTAAGAGTCTTGGATTCTTCTCAGGATGCAGAGCTAATCAACAGTGGATATTTGCTGGAGGAAGAGTTCATCTCTATTTCTGCCACGCACAGTTTGAGGCAGTGACATTCTGCCATTGCTGTAGTTGAGCGGTGGGTAATCAGAAACTATTTGAAATATGTTAATTCTATAAATTACACAGCAGTTGTTCCCAGCTAGAATAAAGATAAGTGTAAGTTAACCTCAGTGCTCCTACTGCTCAGGGATCAAGAGCAAGAGAAAGCAAGCATGGAAGCGCTGGTATTGCTGCTGCCAGAAATCTGTTACTGCCTCTGCATCTGCTTGGGGAAAACCAGGAGCAGCCACTTTGGCAACGAGGTGTTTACAAGAAGCACCCCTCCAAAACAGGTCTCAGCCAAAAACTGGTCTGGAGAGCCTGGAAATATCCACCTAGAATCCCCTTAGCCACAATGGTCCTGGCTCACACAGAAAAAGGCAGAGAAATGTGCAGGATCAAAGCGTTAGACTTTCTCATACCAAAATTTCTGCTGCAACTTGAGATCTCATTGACACCACCAGCAGTTTTGGTCTGCTGCTTTGCTGGTCCACGTTCATTAGAAAGCTAGAAATCGTGCCTGACCTTTTGTCAACACAGTCAATTCTGTATATCTTGATATGCAGATGCGCTATGTATTAAGCATTGTGCTTCTCAATGCCAAATCAAACCAGAGATTCTTTATTATGAAAATGAATGGCAGGATGTGTGCAGGTGTGGTGAGTCAGTTCCAGGTGCCTTGGAACAGACCCTGCAGTAAGCAGCATGTAAGTAGGTTCAGCACAGTCACTATGAGGTTGGGTAGTTCCAGTGAACAGGAGGAGCGGTGTTTTCATGCTATCTTCTCTCAGAAGCACAGACAACACAGTAAGGGTGATTTAGAGGTGCCTTTTCCAAATCAGGAGCTACAGTCCACATCACTGTCCTGGATAATCACCTACATACCCTCTCTTTCAAGAGGCTAACATGTCTCATTAGGTTTTCATCCTGCACAGCTGCTGGCCATAAGGCCTGCTTTTGTGTAGCTGCCCAGTGGTTACAGCTATGGAGGAATGAGGCTTTTTCCAATTCCTATCTTGGCTTAAGACAGCTTTTCATCTAGGAGGAGAGCACCTGACTAGGAGGGTATTATTTTAGGCAGGGTACAGTTTCTACATCTTACAGTAGACACAGGAAACTGTAAGAATATTTCTTATATTCTTGGGCACTGGAGACCCAGACTCTCTTTTCTACGTGACAACAAAGCTTCAAACAGAAGGGTGTAGTGCTCAGAAGCTGGAATATATCACGGCAATCGGGTAGCCGCAGACTGATTTGTTCATGCTTAGGAAGGCATCAAGGCCTGACTCCTTCTGTGCCCTGAGTGACTAATCTGCCCACTGAACTATTATGTAAAAGGAAATATGAGACCCTTCCCCATCTGCTCCTTAGAAGACGGTAGGTGATGACTCAGGCATGGCCCAAGCCAAACAAACAGCGTATGTTGGGCATGTCCCAGGAATATCCACCCAGCTGAGCCCTGCAGAAACATTTTGATTTCTGGTTCACGTGTGGAATGAGTGTGAGGTGGGCAGCTCTTGTGAAGGCTGGGGCAGTTCATCAGGGCATGGGCACAGCTACAGGTCCATGGGAAGCATCAGATAAAAACAAGTGGCATCTCTTGACTCACTTGACAACTAAACTACAGTTTTCAAAGTAACAATTCAGGATATAAGTGTTTATGTTCTACCTAGATCCTATATTTGACACCCAAGTGCATTCCAATTTTGAAGTGATGGAATTCAGGTAATATAAAGCTAAAAATTGTGAAACATATAAACCAACCCTCATCCAACATTTTTGGATCATCAAATTCTGCATTATACAAGATTGTGTAGTATTTTTTTTTATTTGCTTAGGTTATCATTTTATGTAAAGCCATTTTATATGTCTAGAACAGAAGTTTTTATTAGAAACAACAGAAATTGCTTTATTTTTCAAGACCTCCTCAAATTTATAAGTCACTCGTTAACATTACAATTCCAATACAAAATAATGAAATTCCAGTGTAGGAAAACCATACAAAATGATAGCTAGTAGAAAATTAATTCTTCTTTTACTTGCACTTACTGCACTTTCAAAGTTGCAGGTTTCTATACCAAATCATGCCTGTCAGTGAGAGTACATGACTTTTCATCAGGCCCCTACTTGCTACATAGCAATGGTAAGAAACACATCCTCACCTTCCACTGGCTTCTGCTAGCATATCATGTATTTTGTTTCCAGAGTTCTTTTTTCATTCTGATTGCTGCAGCACTGCTGAACATAAGGTAAAAAATGAACATGAGGCCATATAAGTGAATTTACAACAGAAAGATGGACTGTTCCCCAAAGGGCTACCAGAAAATCATGCTGCATGTCAGAGGAGGAAGGAGGGGGAGTGATGGGATCATGCTCATAAGCAGTAATGAATACAACAGATATAACCTCTTCAAACCAGAGCAGACTATGCAAGTGACTGTGCTTACACAAACATTAAAAACTAAAAGAACACAGACCACAGACATTTTTATCATATTTTTGGTGGGCAGGAAGTAAATGCTTTATTGGCGGTGTTCTGGTCTTCTGAAATGCAGATTTGCAATGTGAAAATGTGATTTGGCCCAACTTATGTACAGGTCTTTTTCTGTCCCACAGGAAACTCACTTGGTAATGGTGATCCCTGAAATACTCTAGTACCTTCCTTCCAGTTTCACCAGAAAGCATTTCCAGAGGGTTCTAGCCAGTGTTTCACCTCTTAGATGCACCACCACACTGCAGCCACATCCCGTTACCCAAGGCTGCAAGAAATACAAGCTCCCTGTCTAAAACGGCTGCCTTCTCAGAGTCCATTTTATCTTCAAGTGAAAGATAAAAAATTCAAATGGAGCTTGCAAGCAGTAACTTATCATCTGTCTTCCCTGTGCCAGGACAAACAGTATTTATCCAGAGTATGCTATTATCTGTAATTACTAACTCTGCCAAGTTTCAAGCAATACGAATGGGATGTCTTCTACAAGGCTGAAAGTACGCTGTTATCTTAGTTCTTCTAATTCTCAGTTCTTGGGTTATTTCACACAAAAGATTGTCCAGTTGTTTATAGGTGACTTGTTACTTCACCAGCCCTCACATTTTCTTGCTTCATGGACATATATCTCCTATAAATGTGCATGGGCTTTGAAGGAACATAAGAAAAAAATAATATACTGTATTTGGAAATAATTTAAACCTATTGAATAAGCATTGAAATGTTGGCACGTACCAAATATTCTTGAGCTACCAAATTTTAATCTGTAGTTTTAGTTCAGTCTTAAGGTAGTAGCAGAAAAATTAAAAACATTTCTAAGCATTGAAGTTGGATACCTCAAATGTGTATAATTAAACATTTAGGACAACATGCCAGTTATGCTTCTTTTTAATAGGTGGACCTGAAACCCCTCATGTCTCATAAATATTAGCACTGCAAACATCTTTAAAATAGCTACTTTGGTGAAATTTGTCAAAATGATTAAATACGTTTGTACTGATCTGCCTCTACGCTGCCCCCTCTTATCAAACGGCCTGGCTCAAACATTAGATCTACAATATACTCGCGAGGGGGAAGCAGAAGCCCAGTTATTCCTTAGGGAGAGTCGTCAACCAATTTAACTTCATTCCAAGCTGTGTTGTACTTGCCACGAACTAAGCTACAGCCAATGCCAATTCTGTCTGCTATTGCCTAAAAAGGAAAGAAAAAGGAGTTAATCACAGTTAATACATGTAGCTTCTGTGATACAAAGCAAGGCCAAGAGATGCTTTAAAAGAAAACAAATACCTGAAAGACCAAGAGCTTTCTGGAAACACACTTTGTAAATCTCTAGAATGTTCCAAACTGTGAATCCTTATTGTTGGTTCTGCTCAGAAAGTGTGGCATTTAAAAATGTTGTTTGTACCATATTCTATGCACAACATGAAAACTACTAATTTTAACTCTTGATCTGAGATCTGAAAGACTGGATGATAAACAAATGCAATCAATAGCTGCAGTGCCCAGGAATGGTCTTTTTTTAGTTGGAAGACTTACTTC
The DNA here is from genome assembly GCA_039877255.1 of Loriculus beryllinus. Taxonomy (NCBI): domain Eukaryota; kingdom Metazoa; phylum Chordata; class Aves; order Psittaciformes; family Psittacidae; genus Loriculus; species Loriculus beryllinus. The sequence continues at coordinate 4,748 of JBCJKH010026583.1, forward strand.
TGAATAACATTTTGAAGAACTGTCTGTTCAGGTGATGAGGTGTAGGTATTGCACACATACAGCTACTATGAAATATTAGGTGTAAAAATGCAACATTTCTATCAGTGTAAGTTTAGGACTGCTGCTTCACTCCAGAGCACACTCCTTGCTTTTCAGCCCCGCAAATATGGGAAGCAATGAAATGCGAGGCAAGCATCTGCTAGATGAAACACCTGCCTTTCCTCTGTGCTGTGCTATCACTGACAGACCTATTAATGGTTTCCAGCTGAAAAACTGCTTTCTCAGAATGCATCTGCTGTGAGGGAATGAGATCCTGGAATATTTTTAACTTTTTATGAATGAACAAGGCTAACCAATGCTTAGACTGCTGTGCCTTTAAGAGAGATGAGCTGTCCCTGCAGAGGTTTCTTAGGACAGTGCAGGATAAGTGAACATCAGTGCTGCTTCAGCACAATTAATTCATGTCCTCAGACCTCCATAAAATATGTCAGGAGCTTTCTCTCCCCATGGATACCATAAATTTAGGATTGTGCTTTTTCTCCTGTGCACTGTTTCCTGGGTACTTCACACTTAATGTGCTAGGGTCTTGCTTCTCTTCTCGATCCAAGAAGAAGAAAAGTCCAGCTACCCAACAGCCAAGGAAAAAGGATAGAACAGACATGCAGGCTGCACCAGTACATCTTCACATGAAGACAGAAGAAATTAATCTTTCCAATTTCAGAAACTAGAACATAAAAGCTGTTATACACTATTATAGAATACTGGATAGATACCAAATAAAAATTGTCCCAACAAATTTGTACTTGCGGCATGGAAAAAAAAGGAAGCTGCATAATTCAGTATTTTACAGTTTACAGAAAATGTAAAATGTTTTGACTCCCAATCAAATATTTTGGCTTTTTGCCATTTATCAAGTATTCTGCAGATATCACTTAAGACAATTTAATGACAACAAGAATGTTTACAGAAAGAAGCGATGCTGGCTTTCATTCACTGGGAAATCAACTTTGCCAGTGAAAAATGACTTAAGTGTATACAAAAGATTTTACATGAATATAAATATTATAATTGCACTGATGCAAGTATGCTTTAGTTTATAATATCCATTTAACATCAATACGTTATGTTGTAAAATAGATGTTAATGTACCTTGAAAAGTAAAGCCCTGTGGTAGAATGTCCCTTTTTTGACTTTCCCGATAGGCACAACGTTGCATTGCAGTTCAAATTCTATTTCGCTTATGTGAAGTTCCCAGCTGAAGTCATGTAGTTTGTCTCTTTCAATCGGGCCACCCATCTTGTCTGCAACAAACCTGTTCCAGTGTATACCAGCATCAGCTGCATCTGTAATTCCTCTCGTATTTACCACAAAGATGTAGCAAAATTAAATGCATACAAGCAATAAGTGAATGACATATAAGACTTTGATACTTTTGCTGTGCTGGCTGTATTAATTCAGTAACTTGTATTTTATATATGCTAACTTAAATACAAATAACCATAACTCAGGTCGTTCTCATTTGCCACAGACCTAAACCAAGGTGCAACTGCTGTCAGCAGAGATTCTGGAGAGCTCTGGTACAGACACAAAGTCCTCAGAGAAAAGCACCAGTAACTGTGTCATTACCAAGGACGTAGCTCAGAATAGTGTTCACCTTTACAGCTAACAGATTATGTGAGCTACATATTACAATCATCTGCAGCCCTACCATTTGTTTGAAATAGTCATTAAGGTGTGCGAATATACAGGGTAAAATTTAAGCCACAGGTAATGATCCCAACATAGGAAAGCAACTATATCGTAGAATCATAGAATCGTTAGGGTTGGAAAGGACCGTAAGATCATCTAGTTCCAAACCCCCTGCCATAAGCAGGGACACCCCACATTACACCATGCCTCCCAAGGATACTTCAGCTTCTCCATGTGCTGTCTTATATTGAAGCCAGTATTTGGGTGGTGAGAGGTATGTATTTATCCATGAAAAAGAATTGGCTTAGTCACAGAAACAGAAGATGAAGACTCACAGTCTGTGCAGACAGTGCCAAAAGCATGTCTGTTGGGCGACTGCGCACACATAGGACCAGGCCCCATCTATAAGTCTGTAAGACACCTTCACCTTTTCTATGCATGCTCCCTGTATTTAAAGACCTGTGTTCCTCTCAGAGTCCTCAGCCAGAGCTACAGATGTTATTGAGGACCCTCACTCTGGACAAGGTGCTGCAGAACTGTCGTGGGTTTAAATCACAAACCACTACTTCAGACAGTGAACCAAGACCTGCATTACCCTCCTTTGCAGTAACTGTGTAGGTTCTGTCCACATAGTATGTGCAAGGCAACCCTGGAGGCCTTATTTCTCCAGCCCTAGGGCCTGAGGTGGTACTGGTTGCAACAGCATGGGCACAGGGAGTTACCACCAAGCTGGCTAGACATGGTATCTTGAAGCTGGGAATTACTGGGTGTATGTGAAGAAGTGGGGTCTCCAGGCAGTTGCTTGTGTTGCTTGTGCCTATAGCCAGCCCTCAGTAAAGAGAGCAAAGCTTCTTGATCCTACAGGCACACTGCTCCCACGTGTGCACAAAGATGTGCTCTGTCTGTTTAAAAGGAGACAGCCAGCACTGCTGCATGTTCCTTCATCTACCCCGGCTCCCTCCCTGGTGAGCACAGCAGGAACCCTGCTCAAGCTGCCAGGCTGCCAAGGGCTGCTGCAGCTGCCTCCTCCTCCCCTTCCTATTCAACACACGCTATTCAGGCAGCCACTTAAAATGGAACATGCACATAAAAATCCCCACAGAAAACATTCTACTTAAATTTCCCATGATTGTTTTGCTGGGTTGTGTGCCTGCAAGAATTTCATTGGTGTGTTTGAAGAGCAGATCTGAAAGAGTATTTTATGGATTCCACCTTGAGGATGGCAGCATGATTTATACACAGCTGGATAGTAAAGGATCTGTCCTGTCACATTTTGCAACCAACAGAAAAGTCATTCCTCCTATCACATTAGACCACTTCATTAAAAATGAGAGTAGAAGAAACAGATTCTGTGAGACTCAGTGGGATCTGACGCCAAACTCTCTGGATTCAGGAGGTAGCCAGGAAACTGCTAAGATAGTAAAGGTTAAACTAAGGAGAAGATGAAAGCAGACACACTGCCTGGAGATGACAGTGATTGGTGCCAAGGCCGAGTAGTTAGTGTAACTAATGAATCACACATTGATAACAACAGTCTGTACATGCACCATTGCAATATTCTGGTACTATTAAATCACCAGGATATTAATTACAGTAGTACCTAAAAACTACATTAGAAAAATGTCTCATGCTTTTGGCTCTATAGGAAAACAAAATATGAGACAGATCCTGTCCCGAGGGGTTTCCAAACCAAGTAGGCAAGAAAGATCATAAAAGAAGGAACAGACATGATACATGCAAGTTACAACAGTTTCAACTATTAAGTTAGGAGTTTAGGTTGTGGATTTAGTCACAGCTCCTAGGTCTCTCTGGCTCCTGAATGATACCATACGCAGCTGAGATGTTCATGGGAAGGATCAATACAGACACATAAATGTGGGAGGGAAAAAAAAGGAAAAGGAAATTTCATATGAATATTTTCAAAATGGGGAATTTATACCCTTTTGTGGCAAGTGATTTTTTCTTCAAAACAAACCCAATCCAACTAATTACAACAAAATTAGGAACAAGAAGCTTAAAATCTAAAATTACGTTAGAATTCTAGACCAGACCTGATTTGGATTCCAGTTAGGATGAGAAAAATAACAAACTTGGACAAGTTGTCCTTAGATGAGAGAACAGTTATTTTACCAATTGAACTTATTTGTATTATTTATGGAAATGTGATTTGATACTCACCGTGCAAGAGCTACAACCTGTTCCTTTGTAGTAGTTAGTGGTAAAATTGTTTTGGAAGCATCAGTAATGTAATCCAGTAAAATGAGGTCAGGCGGTGGTAGCCACTGTGTATTTTGTAGATTTATTTCATCCTGAACTGCAGATAGAATCTGAATAGCTTCTTTTGATTTTTCCTCTTCTTTTTTCCCCTTTCCTTTTCTTACATAGAGAACAATGTACAGTTATTTAGAATGCTGTAATTTCTAAAGTCAGAATTCAAATACAGCAGCTCTCCAACAGAACATTTTGGACAAATAGATTGCAGGGGGAGTTAGGAAAAATCTTTTCTCTAGATAATGAATACTCTAAAATCTACAAAGTTGTAGAGAACACTTGTGGAACATGCCCTCGGGAGATATTTATGAACCAAGTGTCACTAGCATCATATGAATATTGCTGTAAATTCTCATTTTATTTTTGTCTATAGCTCTGATATGCCTTTCACATATATCTAGAGGAGAAGAGACATACATCCATATAAGAAACATTTTTAGACAGTTACAGTTTGGTTCCGTGTGGACACAAACTAAAAATCATGGACTCCAATGAGGTTTTACTTAATAGAAATTGGATTTCAAATAAAGGAACAAGTGGTATCAAAAGCATGGCCAAAATTTTTGACAGGACATACCAGGCAGCAGTGTCTGTAGTTTAAGTCCACATACTTCAAGCATTATACAAACTACAACACTGCTGGTCAAATGAAGATTTTATAAGAAGTCTGTGGTTTTGTTCTTTCTTTTTTCACTGTACATGCTACATATATCACTAATGCTCAGGGCTGCAAAAATGACTGTGATCCTGAACAGGCATCATAAGCACCTAGCAGAAGTATAAATGAAATGCTTGTTCTGCTTAGATTGAGTACTGTGCATTTCACAAGTTATGTAGCAACTACAAAACCAGGATCTTACAGAGATATCATTAAGATCTATACAGTCAGTTTAGGATTTTTAATTTGTGGGAACTTGTGTTTCATAAGCTTTATATCTTTTCTCAGCATAGGTGTTGAATAATTCTACTGTGAAACATGACAGAATTTCTTTATTTAACAATTCTGGCTTACTTGTTGAAATCCATAATACTGCTGGAATTCTTGGAAGGAAAATGGGGGAGAAAAAGAAACGATGGATCACTAGAGGACGTGGCTCCAGGGCCCACTATCATTATCTTATGCTCTTCAAATTATTCTTGAAATTTTGACAATGAACAGCTCTCTTAAGAAGGAAGGCAATGGACAAAGCAGAAGGGCATACACCATTATCAGGTGTCTAATTCAAGCCATTTGTCTTCAGAACACCTTGCAAACTTTTCTTTTGCCTACTGAGATTTACCATATTCACAAAAAGGCCTTTTCATAGGTTTCCTAAAGCACATTATTTTAGCAGTATAACCAATTAAGATTTAATCTTAAAATTATAGAAAATTCACCACCCTCTTAAGTAAACTGTTCTGGTTATTAATTGCACTTATACTTCAAAAAAGCGGACAAACAGTCTTCTTTGTCTAATTTGACTCTATCTAGATATAGCCAGGGAACCTTATAATGGTAGATTAAACAGCTACCTACTTCTTCATTTATGCACTTAGACATAATGTTTAAGAATAATTTATTTAAAGAAAACTGTTTCCTATTCCTGTCTGCTCAGATGACTCTTGAATTACTCTTACTCTCCTTCTTTCCAGTTTTCAGGAAGAAAATACCTGAGAGGGATGGGTTTGAACAGTGATTTGTTTGGGTTTTTTGCTGCTGCCTATTTCTCTCAGGTATGACTATGGTTCCTTGGTGGAATGGCTGCTTTAAGGTTGTCTTCCACAACTGTCTCTACCTTACTCCTCAGCTCTTCAGTTCATCATGTGTAATACTTCCCTCCTAAGGAACTGTGGAGGTGCTGTCTCATAGCACAGTGCTATAAATAACCAGTAACCATTACACTAGACTTCTACTATCTTTTTCCTGTCCCCTTTTATTATTCCCATTTTATTTAGCAGTGGGAATTATGACATCTGAAAAAAAAAAATCACTCCCCTTTCCCAAAGCTGTCTTACTACTCATGACACATACTTGCCATGAATGTAGAAGAATATGCAAAGAGGAACTCATGGCAGTAAGCAGTGTCCAAGATGTTTCTGATTTCTGCTGCAAGAAAGTCGTGTGGGTCACCAGAGCATCAGTGTAAGGAAGAAGGCAGCCATCAAAATATCCTACCACTAAAAGAAAGCCATGACACCTATTTTCTTTCCTTTTTCACATAGCTTAATCCTTTGTCTGTCTTTAGAAAAGGAGTGAATGAACACTGGAAAGCACCTCCTTAAATGCTGTACTGGAACATAGCATAGAATAAATGTAAATTTGTCAGTCTACCTTAAACATCATATTTTACCCCAGTGAATGTGTATATCAGATATGTAACCCTTTGATTAAAAAGGTTGCTATCTGTCCATGAAAATATATGTCAACCTATCTACTATGCACTTCCTCCACATCTAATTCAAACACTTCCAGCAGACAATTACAACTGCCCTTTCTTTTAGCTTTCAAATGTGGTTTATATAAAGTAGATTTACTTTTTCAAAACAATAGCTTTAAGCTGTGTTCAGTAGTACTTTGCAAAATATTGATGAACAGAAACGTATGATCAAAGGAAAAAAACATGTTGGAAAAGGTCTAAGTATGTTTGAGACTTGGAGTCAGCTACTGACCTTCAAGTAACTCCCATATATCTCACAAATTAATAATAATAATGATGTATGAATTATGGATTCAAAATGAATGACAATGGGGTTATAAATCATACAACTTGATCATGACATTCAAAAGCAATTATTTCATACTTGAAGAAAGAAGTCTTTGTATCCCTGCAAGTCTGCTATGGGAAATCGAGACAGGTATTTGGGGTCTTTTTCATAAAGAATTTTTTTTTTTGCTTTCCAAAGGAGTTATTGTTGCTAACCCAGCAGTCATTCACTGTGTAATAGACATAAAATAGATTAAAAAGCAACTATCCAAGGGTATCCTCATCTCACATTGTAATAAACAAACATCTTGTCAGAACAGTTCTCTAAGGTTTGCACAGCTGCTTGAGACTATGCAGAATGGTCCATAACTTTAGAGCATCTTCTGAGATGAAGGAATCCCCCACAGCTGCAGAGCACCAGGGGGCTCAATATCTCCTGTTGCCTTCTTCTTTTGAGTAAACTGACATTGCATAGTGGTCATGACCAGAGCGTGCTGGGCTTCAGGAGGACCTGCTAAATGAGCAGAAGCTAGAACATGCCTAGTAAGACACTCAAGATGCAGTATCTACTCTTTTGCATCCTGTAATGGGAGCCTTCCACAATGCAAAGGACATGATCCATTTCAGTTATCTACTATTAAGTTATTTAAACAGAATTCCAGAAGTGCTTGCAGTCCAAATAACTAGTCAAATGTAAGTGTCTGCCTTGTAAGTCAATAGATAGATCCACAAATCAAGTGGATAGACTTACCTCACAATTCGGGTCCTGATTTAAGTCAGAACCTCAACCCTTCACAATCAGTAGCTATTATCTGTCAACAATTTGCATGTCAGTTCTAAACAAGCTGATAAGACATATAATTCCAAGAATAATACATCAAGCCTTTTTCTCTAGTGCTGGTTTTACTGAGTGAACACCATTGTCCAGATAACCCTGGCTTTTCCTCCACTGGAGATACAATTGAACCATTGAGTTTACAAAGCAGGTTTGAATTTTCTCTTGACTTTTCTACTGCAGATTTCATGTCTCCAGCACAGATACATACATACATACACAGAAATATAGAGGCAGTCTGAGAAATCAATGATATCAATAAAATGCCTGTACAGACATATCACAGTTTATGGGTGAGCTCCAAGCTAAACACTGCAAATGTAGCACTTCAATTCCTACAACAGGCATGCCATCTTTCCTGTGGGCTTTTTTTTATGATCATGTAGCACTTAGGATTTTGTAATGCCCACCACTGACATCACATTCACAGCCCTGAAGCAGAGCCAAGGCTCCCTATACCATAAACCAAGAAAAATTAGGAAACAGGACTGAGACCCACAGAAACTAGCTTGATGAATGGTCAGCACATTAAGTTAGCTAACAGAAAACCCAAGGAGAGTTGTAGGTTATATCGCATTCCTATCAAGGACTAGATAACACCCCATCAATGTCAAGGAAGCTTTATCTGGACCAGTTTGGAAATCCTGAAAATTTCTCTGGAATTAGGCATTTACACCTGCCTTTTCCAAAAGACACTGTTGTGGTCATGATTGTGCTGCTGTTTTATATAGAGCACAGCTGGGGAATCATGGTTCAATTTTCTTTCACAGGAACAAACTAAGGGGTAAATACCTTATATTAAAAGTCATCAAGACAATGACTAGTCATTGGTCTCTACTCTCTCTGTTCAGTACCTGAACAGCTGAAGTAGAAAGCTCTGTTCAGTTCCACCTCATTGTTAGTGAGTAGCTACAACAAACCAGAAAGAGACTGCTAAACCCCAAATATCTTGTGCTCAGCTACCTCCAGGTGGAAAGGACAGGATCAAACCCTCTTTCTGTAAAGGAAATAAATTAATTTCCTACCACAAGGCTAGAGGTTCTGACTTATTTGTTATGAGCAGACATGCCTACCGGATCAGTCCTACAGAGAGGACTGCAGGATTGTACCTAGTGTATTGTATGGGTCAGTAGGAGACCTGCAAAAGCAAGGCAGTTTTAGGCTTGTTGCTGTCAAAACTGAGACAGTTCTGAGCACTCTCAGCTTTCAGTCATGTATAAAATTTCACTGAAAGAAATCTAATCTAGAAATAAAGATGCATGTAGGCAGTGTAGGAACTTTTTGTGTGTCTAGGTTCTAAATTGAGAAGGAACTTCTACCCTAATTTCCCTGCGTCTTGGTTGTTAAGCTGTAAAATAACATAATTTCACTGCCTCTAAGGGATATTGAAAGGAAAACCAGCCAAATAAACAGGAGATGTTCTAAGGAAGCATGGAGAGGGAGGACAAATCATTACTAAGATAGGAAAGGAAGACTACAGCAATTAGGAGATGAAGGAAGGACTCCAAAAACATGTCTAACATTGTATTTGAGCATTTGTACTCAATTTGAAAACTGTCTATCACTATTTTCAATCAGAATTTTATTTCTAATGTTAGAGCAATAACGGAATATTTAAAAGTAGTAAATTTTAAAACCATACCTTGTTTTCTCTCTACTGCTTTTCCTTGAAATAGAAGGTGACAAGATAGTTTGTTCATGAGATGAATCGTGTGCCTTCTCGTCTCCTGGATGACTGAAATGGAACAAGATATTTTGCATGTCAATTAGTGTTTGCATATGAAGCTGTGAAAATGAAGTTCTGATTTTAAAGGACAGTAAATATATTCATAGGAGGATGTAAGTGGAAGAAACAACATAACCAGTAATAAACCAAATATTAATTCAGGGATCAAAAATGAAATACCGAATACCAAATGATGGACACAAAAGTAACTGGAAAGTAAGACTGCTGCCATAGTGCAAAGGCAAGAAGCTGTATCAAAGTCAAAGAAAGAAAACCTGATAGTTAAAGACAACTCTAGGGATCAACAAAGAGCATGAAAGTTTAATTTGTTATAGATATTCTCAGACATCTTTATGGTGTCATATACAAGCTTAAAAGGGAAGCTAATGATACTGTTAACCAAATATGTGATGTGTTAACGGAGAAGAAGGTTTTGGACTTGCAAAATATTGGTAGAGTGTTCTTTGATCTGTGAGACTGTTTACAGGAAGTGACTCCCAGTTAAACAAGCCAAATACCAACTTCCTGCATTTGAATCTAGGAAGATTTGTTATGCTGGCTTCAACTTAAACAGAGAAGGAACAGATACAGGTTCTGTATCAAGTATGTGAAAGCACTGTCTTTGTCCTGCCACTTGGGATGTTGTGCTTAAAATTTCATGCATTTGCCTGCACAAGAGGATCATCAAATCATAGGTTTCATTGCTGCATATTGATATTCAGCTTAGATGACATAATAATAATGGCAGATGACAAGCTTTGTAATAGCTAATACAACACTGGGTATACCACCATCAGGAATCAAAGGGTGTTAAATGAATAAGCCTTAATGGCTAAGTGAAAAAAAGCAAATCAACTGAATAAATCTTTCCTGTCTAGAGGGAAAAAAGTTATTTTTTAAATTCTTATTTTCCAAAATAGAAATATCTTGCCTTCTAGGACATGAAGCTAGGGATTAAAATAGATCTATTTTATATATGTGTATACATATATAGACTATGTAGTTTCTACTGGAATCAGTGGATATCATGGAAAAGATGAGCTACCACTGTAGCTTAGTAGATCAAACCTGGCTCGCTCTTCTTGTGGTTTAGCATTAATGAAGATTATGGCCCGACGGTCAGTAAGAGCTTGCATACTCAATTCCTCCAAAGATGGAAATTTCATTCCAGGTTTTATCTACAAGAAAATTAGCATAGGAGAAAAGGTGTTCTGTTCAGTTAAAGATGAAGAGAAAAAATGTATTTAGAAGATCTTTATAGAGTAAATTAAAATTCATAATCTTGAACAGAGGGCTTACATGAGACTTTATAAAGTCATTCAAAATAAGTAGAATTGTTTTGTTCTTCATTTGCATTTTCTTTGTCAATTTTCTTAGAAAAGATTGCTTGTAAATAATTTAACTTGTAGTTATTGTTACTATTGTTTCTTTTCAAATAGTTCTAGGATGATGAAAAGTTCCTGCTTATGAAGGCTTTACAATATGGGATGGATTTTTCAAATGCAACCAAGTGCTTTAGGAGCAGTTATTTCACTGATTTTCAGTCAGGCTGGTATTTCTAATTAATCTGGGCATTTTGAAAAGTCCTTGGATTTAAACTGAACACAGCACTAACAAGTGATACTGGAGTCATTCTTTAAATATAAACACTGCTTTATGAGGGAAAGGGTCATGACCAAGGTGAAAATATGAACTCTTTACTTCTTTATGTAAAAATAAACAAACAGTCCATAGGTCATTCAGTGTAAGGTTAGTATTTAGTAAAGATATATTAGGGAAAGAGACCAGAAGAACTGAAGTCTGAGAAAGGATCTGGAAAGGAACTATGTCTGCACAGCTTACATATGATTGGGAAGAAGATCACAACTGGGGCATAACATGAAGATGATGAGATTTCATCCATGAAGAAAGATAATCAAAAGAAATTTGTATAAAAGCTGGGAAGCTTCAGGACAAGAAAAGAAAGTATTTTTGCATAGCTAGATTCTGGCTTTTGCTGTAGTACTCTTACTTTTTCCAAATCAGTAAGAAAATTTTACTCTTTCTTAGAAGAGTAATTTATTTAAAGTAGCTTACCTGACCACAGTCATAGAATCCATCAGTAATGATATTATTTGATGATAAATACCCCATCTGGCTGTACTTTTGGGAAAGGTTGTTATCAAGTAGCTTTTCCAGAGCAGCTTCACTGAAGTTATTTTTGCGGCTTATTGATAGATTAATTTCTTCTAAGATATCTAAAGCACTGTTAAACAAAATACAAAGGCTAATTCAAAATTAAATACCAATTAATTGTTATTATACAGTCCAGAGTTTGTTTTCAGCATTACCAAGGCCAAGACAGATTCATTTCCAAGTGGCAGGCTTGTGCTCCCTGGTCCAGCAAGGAGTTGACTGTGCTGCACAGAATTCTTTCTGTATGGAAGAAAAATGTCCTACAGTGGTCAACCTTAAGGCAGTTAAACTTACATAAAGAAACATGGACCGGATGCCACAACCCTATACAAGAAGGATGTTAAGCACCACAGAGAACCTGAGAAAAAGAAGGGTGTAAAAGTACAGTAGAAAGAATAGTGTTCAGAGCTGATAAGATACAAATCAGGGAATGTCTCTCCCTCCAACTTGCAATGTTGCAATGCAATTTGCAGATTCCAGCTGTGCAATACTCAGTGTGTGAATCCTTCTGGTTTAGGACTATTACTGTGTTCGGGGAGGCACAGTTGGCAGAGATTTGCTAAATGCGGTTGAGCGTGGAAACACAAGCAGTTGTGTCAGCACTGCTAGGATGGCAGGATTTTTACAGGATGAAGGTAGAAACAAATAGACATGTAAGGACACCAGAGTACAGGAATTCATTTATTCAGCTGCTTTGAGTGCTGAAACCCACATACTGATAACTTCTGACCTGAAAAACTGAGAAAAAGCTCACTAAGAAGATAAAGGAAGCTCAAGGAGGAGAACATAGCACACTGCAGTTTTGAAACTGCTTAAGAATGAAAAAAACCAGGAAGAAATAAGGCAATATATTTATATGTGTATGTACATATTCAGATTTATATCTGTGTGTGTATATACACGCATGCAGATATTCTTCGCATCCTAAGGAATCTATTTAATATATATATGTATATATAAATATAATGAACTCCACATTTAGATTGCTCTGTTAACTACACAGGGAGCCTCAGCTGTGGACATTTACGACGTGGACTTCTGAAGGTATGTCAGATGAATTCCAGAGAATAAATATTATAGGCAAGGCAAATAACAACCCTCTTTTTTAGAACAGAGCAATAGGAGAAAATAGCGGAAGAGCAGTACAGGCTATTTGTCATACAACATACTGCAACAAAGTCAGGTAACCAGCAAGTGATGCAGAGAATTTTAAAGGGGGAAAATGAATATGGAAAAGCTAGTGTGTACAGCAGTGTCTAAAACAGATGACATTACAGGAACAATGGCACATTACCCTCATATGGAGGAAAGACATAAATGGACAAATAAAGCTGCACCAAAAATTCTGTGAAGACCTGAAAACAAAACAAAAAAAAGACTCATACAGAAATGGAACCACTGACACTTTTGAAAGGAAAAAGTAAGGCATAAACCCAAAAGACCCACAGGCAAAGTGAGACACAACTAGTCAGGGACTGAAATAAACATCTCATGTGCTGCAAGTCAGAGAGGAAAATGTAGACCTATTACTCAATGTGGGAAGAAAACTCGTAACAGATGGCACAGAAAAGACTGGAGTGTCTGATGCCTTTTTTGCTTCAGTTTTCATAAAAAAGGTTGCAAGCAGATGCCTGGCAGTAATAGTAACAAAGAAGGTAAAAACAGTAGGCTTAGTGTGTCTAGAATAAGTTTGAGGAGGCAAAGTTAGCAGCCCCTGAGGATATCTGCCTCACGCTGCTCTATGAATTGGCAAAAGCAACTTCTGAACAGGCTAGGTGCCAGGGGAGTGGAGAAGGGCAAAGACTGTATCTACATTTGCAAAATGAAGAACAAGGGAGTTACAATGAAGATAATTCAGCCAAATTTCAGTGTCCGAGGAGCACCATATCAAATTATTAAACAATCAGTTTGCAAGCAACAGGAGATAAGAAATAGCCGTTTTGCGTTTGTCAAGAATAGATCATGTAAAGCCAATCTAATCCTTTCTGTGATATGGTAACTGACTTAACATACAGGCAGAAGTAGAAGACATGAGATATGAGTTGACTTTGAGATATGTTTTGACTTTAATAAGTCTTTTCACATATTCCTACTTGAATACTCATAAGCAAGTCAGGGAAATATGATCTGCATGAAAATAACATCAAGTAGTGCCTGACGGGTTGAAAAACTATGCTTATTGTATTATTATCAATAATATGCTGTCAGACTAGAAGGACACAAATTAGAGTCCTACTCTGATACTGTCAGACAGAAGGGCTTATATAAGAACAGTGCTATATGCAGGATATAGAAAATAAGTACTGTGCTTTATTTGATGGTGGTATGACCTCAGCTGAAGTACCTTATCCTGGCTGGGAGACAGCACTTCAAAATGGCATAAATAAAATGAGAGAAATTCAGGGATGTGTGACAAAATTATACAAGATTTCAAACCAGAAAGAAGTTTAACATTTTTACTTTGTCATGAAAAGGAAACTGAGAGAGGGACCTGGAACACGAGAAAATTCAGCAAGTTAAACTAAAATTTCTATAAAAAGGTTATTCAATCCCATTGAAAGCAGGACAACATGTAGTTGGACTGATATGCTGTAAGGGATATTTAGAGCTCAGAAACTCTTTCTAATTGTAAGGACACTCCCGCCCTGGAACAGGTTACTTTGGGAAGTTGTGAACCACCCCCCCTTGGAATTGGTATTTACACTGAACAAGCGAAAACACGTCAGTGTACCTGATCCAGTCTTAGAGTGGGCAGATGTATAACATCTCCTTTGACTTCCCCTCCTGACCTAAATCTCTGAGATTCTCACTCTACAGAATTTCCCCGTAGATGGGTTTCAAGTATCTGTGCAGTAATCAGAGAAGTGTCCAGCAGAGGGAGCAGGGCAATTACGTGTATTTTAACGATAACTAAGAGTCACCCTGCATGAGGCTTGTGTCATTATTCTTATAACTTAAAACAACTTTTGTAATTCAGATATTAATATATAGAGCCTGGCCTTTCTAAGAAGGAATAAAACAGAGGCTTTTTTATGTGATACTTTAGCACATCTGCAGTTAACCAGAGCTTTAAATCAAATTTAGCCTGTGCATATTAAATACAATTTACTGTATATTGAACTTAGCCCAAAACTTTAATTTCAGTTTCATATGTATGAGGCACTGCAGTCCCTAATTTTGACTGATACAAGCACACCTTCAATATAAAGCCCAACTCAGTCACAAAAACAACAAACATTTTTATAACTCCAGACAAAGTCTCTTTTCAGGCTTACAATTTTTCTTAAGCATTCTGTTACTTAAAATCAATAGTGTGTAATCTATAATATCAGTAGTGCTTAAGTAGTTTCTGCTTACCAAAACGTATATCTTAACTTTGTTATTCTGCTATAAACGTGTAAAGATCAACTTAATAGAATTACTGCATCAAAATCTTCTCTCTGCCCCTCGATACTATTTCTACTCACCCTAGCCTGCATAGTTCAACAGCAGTTAGTTCATCACTTGCACAGATCATAACAGCCCAACAGGCATTTCTTCTGACTTCTTCATTTTTAGAATGCAGCAATTCAACGAGTGGTCCCAGTCCACCTGCATTTCTTAACTGCAAAAAAAAAAAAAAGAGGTGTTGCCTCTTACATATTTCATTTATCCCAGCAAGAACAGCCTGTGGAATTCACCTTCTGAAACATTCGAGCCTTGTAGACAAGCTATGCTGGGCAGCTAGAAAGACCATTTATGGGGATTCTGTGCTCCTGTGAACTCAGCATAGGCTAGAGCTGAAGCAAGATTCAGGAGTAGTACAAGGCACACATCCCTTCTGGCTCTGCCTTGCTTTTCAGTTATTAGATTGTGGTATGGAAACTGAAGAGACTATGCAACTCCAGACTGCCACGGAGAATTACACAGCTTTTTCTGTGTTCTGTTGCCTCCTAGCAACTAATTTACATGACAATTTATTTGAATTTGTATTGTATTGTGTTGTATGTATGACAATCTTATTAACATCCTATTCTCTTGTGTACTACAGTATCTTTCCTATACATGCTGGAGGAAATATTGCTCATTTGGATTTTTGAAGAGAAAGACATTTTAAGGACACTGAAAGAGGTAGATTAATTATCTATGCCCCTTATTCATGTCCTGATTAACAGTCTTGACCCATGAGAAAACCCCAGCTTAAGATCTATGAATGCACATAGGATCATCCTTATTTATGAAAAGAAAATAGTGTGACCATTGATAAACAGTGAGAAGTTCAACTTGCTGGATGCCACTGATCAAGGGATTAATTATGAGTTTTGCCTGAATTACATTTACTCCATGTACATGCAGTATCTTATCAATCAAGGTCAGGCACTGCCGTTCAGGCCTTGAAAATGGGCAATAGAACAATGCTGAGGGAGCGTAAAGAGGGCAAAACTTCTCATCTTCAAAGTTCAGACAACAGTTGCAGCTGAAAAGCCATAATGTTTAATGCTCATAAACATGAGGATTAAGATACAGCCCTTGTGCAAGCTCATCAAAGCCAGTGAAAAGTTGTAAAACATTAATTTGGTGCAAGCAAATACAACAGTAAACATAGAAATTGAAGAAAACCCTTTCCATGTTCTCATGGCAAACTGAGCTAAAGTCAGCTGAAAAAACCTATGATAAAAGTGAAAAATTAGCTACTATCTAGAAAGCCTGGGACTTTTAGGACAGACACAAAATACAAAGATATAACTATAACAGCAACCTCAGGATCTAGAAATATCATAAAATAACCACAGCCCAGAAGAGCAGCTTTACCTCAGTCCTTGCATTAGCATCACAACCAAACACAGCCACAGCAAACGCTGCTTTGCTTTGCACTTGGCTGTTGGTCGAGTGCAGCGTTTCTGCAAGCACACTCATAATACCATGGTTCTGGATATTTACACGTAATGGCTCTTGCATGGCCAGATTTGTTAGAACTGTAGCAGCATTAGCAATGGCTCCACCTCGCTGAGCATACAAGGTATTTAATAATGGCTTAATTCCTTCAGCCTCAGCAACAGCACTAGCAAAATGAAGGAGAAAAAAAAATCTTTGTTATTTTAGGACCATTTTTTCTTCTTAGTGTGCTGTATGTATCAACTAAATTAGTATTACATTTCAGCATTTATATATATATGTATGTGTAATACATGTAATTTATATATGACTCATGGTGTGAAGTTCAAGAGGCACAACCTAAGCAGACAAAGTCACAAACTTCTGGATTCTTTGACTTATTAGCACATGGATTCTTTCTGGGGTTTTGAACAAGTGAATTAATCTTGCATCCTTTCAAAGGTGCAAAATTTCTGTATCTCTAGTTGCAGGCAAATGCCTCTGCAGACCCTTACCACCTCTCCCCATAACCATTCTAGCACTACTTCTAATAAGGATTACAGTGCATGGAATTTCATGCCATTGTTCTTTGTGCTGTCTCCATAAATTTCTGTGATCAGATATCTAGGTGGCATGAATATAGTACACCAAGTTTCTGCCATTCTTACGGAGTAGGTGTATATGGTGCAGTTCAGTGCAACGTAGAAAATATTGAGCTGGCTTTATACAAGCTGATTTAGACAGCAGGAGTACAATGGACACATCAGCACAGAGTTCATGGCTGGCTATGACTATGGCTCCACATTAAGAGGTCTATCAGCAGCAGATCCAGTTTAAATATTCCCTCTGCTCCCAGCTGATATTGCAGCTGTAGCTGAAGGATGCTGCCTCTCAACAGTGCTGGGGCAAATGTTGGTGTGGCCAAGTTCTAAACTAGATGTGCAACAACCTGCTGCCAGATAAAACTGGGGAAGATTGCTGGGTTTTTTTAAGGATCATTTCACAAGATTTAGGTTAGAGAGCAGCCAAGGAAAAAAAATAAACAAAACAACAGTTTATGAAGCACTACCAAGGAAATAGTAACTTCAGGCAGGAGACAGCAGAAGGTGCAGGCAGCTGCACTATTAGAGGACACATTTGCAAATTACTTAAATCCGGTGTGTTGCAGAACTAATAATCATGTGGGCCTACAGCTCAGTCACAGAGAAGGAACTGGCCTATGAGCACCTCATCTCAACACTGCTGTTCTGCTTCTGGCACTCACTGGGGTAGTGCCTCCTAAAGGAAAAGTAACAAAGTCAACTTCAGGTATATATTTCTGGGTTACCACTGCATTATGTATTCTTTGGATTCTTTGCCATAGGCAAAAGAAACTACTGAAACCAATGCAGTTCACATTCTTTGAATGCCGTAAAATATTCCATAACTTGACATTTTTGTTCACCTTCTTGCCAAAACTTTGCTTACTTCTTTGCATATACCATCTTACATTCACTTCAGTGGTGCTTTTCCCAATGTCATTAGAAACCAGCACACTGTAAAAACAGAATTGTCTTTCTGCTGAGCTCGTACATAAAATTTGATCAAATTATTTGAGGCATATGTCAAATTTAATATCTGCATATAGTATATATGTATATATATACTATATACATTTAATATCTGCATATAGTATATATCTGCATATAATTACATTAGGCTCATCTGTTTGTTAAACAAAAGCTGGCATTATTGTTAGCAATGGAAATGCGCAGATAGCAATTTGAATTTTCTTTGCAACTGTTTTTTATACCTTCTTTTATGCATTTTGTATATATCAAAACCATAATGAACTCTCCCACCTCTATACAAGCATACCTAAGCACTTGATCAAGAGAAGAGTGTACATTTTTTATAAGTTTTGCTAAATTTCTGTTAACACCTTAATAAGAGAAATCTGAATGTGAAAAATCTTACTTTTACTGTAACAGTGTTTTACCAAAATCTAGCTGGCTTTGGATAACTTTCACAGTTGCAAAATAAACACAAGCTTACAAGTATTACTTATACAAGAAAGAGTTAAGCAATCAAAGACTGCCAAGGCATTGATAAAAACAAAAAACCTCAAGAAAGCCGGCAGTCACACTTCCATGCAAGCAGGATAGAAAGAATACATGCTAATGCATGCCATATAATCCCATTTCATGAGCAACACAATGTCGATCTCACTGTGAACTCATCATAGCACAAGTATCTCCAAACCAGATTTTTTTACTCCTAAGCCTACCTGCAATGAATCAGCTGAGGCTTAATGGGGTTTGTTAGTCTGATCTCTGCCTCAGCTACAAGGCAATGGCAGCTCTAGCACTGGAGCATGAGTATAAGGAAGTCTGGAAGCCAGGCAGCAGTTCCTAGTTTGGAACACCAGAGAAAAGGCAGCAATCCAGGGACTGAAGGTGAATAGGGTTATTAGCTTGGGTGCAGCATAAAGGTATAGGGTCCATCTGGTGTTGATTGCTCCTGGAGCACCAGTCAGCAATTCAGTCTCTGTTCAGAAGTGAATCCCATGTTTTCAGATGTCCTGCACTACACTCCTCAGACTGTCTTCCATTAGCTCTTTATCTGGGTGACCAGATAAAGAAGAGCTGAGAACGTTTTGTTTGCTTTGGTTGGTGTTTTTTTTATTTTACTTAGGTAAGCCCACTGAGTTTCTCTGGTTAATAATTGTCTTCTCTTCCCCATAAAAATTTTATCCAGACATACAGCTTCAGGAGTGCTGTAGCTTTATCCAGGCTGCTGTATATGGAGAAATCCTGGACATGTCAATTACACATGTTAAGGATCAGCTATACACTGCATGTATCACAGGTTTACCAGAAAGCATCGCATGCATAGCACATGTAACATGACATGATGCATCTGCTGGCAAAATGTGGTGAGACTTACCATACATGCACATTAAGGCATATCCATAAGCTTTTTTCCCCCCAGTTTATAGCATTATACAGCATATACACACATACCTTTTCCAGGGACAAAAAGGGAAAAAAAAAAAAAAAATCAAAGTTTTTCTTGTACAATGGATACATCAAAATTCCAGGATTTACAGGACAGATAGATACACTACACGAGATGCATGGCTGCATCTCACAGGTGTAGTGTATCTAATGCTTCTGCAGTAAGTACGGGACTTACTCCTCCTATAGTACATCTAATAGCACATGATTTCTCCCATAGGAAATCCTAATAAATATATAGTTCCTAACAGACTGATTCCAGAATGATACATGGAACTGAATGATGTAGCCAATTACACTAGAAGCAGATTTACTGCAATTTCCATAAAGCCAGCAAGTACACAAGTACTTAAAAAAAGAGCAAGGTGACAGCTTCTCGTGTGTTCAGAGTTGACCTCAGCGAGGTACAGAGCACAGCCAATTTTCTCAAGTGCCACTCAACTTCAAAAAGGTTGAGAACCACTGATTTAGAAGATCATACATATTTATTTCAATCCTGCCTTCTACTTCTGCGCAGATTCATTTTGAATCACAGCTTAGTGATGGTTTAGTTTAATCAAGAGCACAATTACAAAGCAAAAAGAATTCATGTTAGAAGTGACGAAAGCAGGTAATAAGAGCTGAAGGTAGCCAGTGCCCTTGAGAATAAGATTTTAAGGGGGCATAAACACCTGAGAGCAATGCTGTGTCCTGGTAACAGATACGTACAGAAGAGGTTATGAGGGAGGAATGAGGGATCCATAGCTCAACTCACTGCTACTCCTTAGCCCTCCAGAGAAGGCCTCCATAGCACTGTCACCCTGGGCCACATTGCTCCAGCTGCCAAAGAAACAGCAGTACCTGACATCAGAATGGAGCTGAAAGAATTAATATGCTTAAGCTTTTAAGGTGCTGAAATACTACAACACTAAGGTCTCATCATGAAGATCGTCATTGCCTTCCATCTTGGGCAGAGATATACATTGTGTACATTCTTATTACAAAGAAATAAAAGCCAAAGGAAGAAGTTTTCACCATCATTGTCTTTGCCTAATGTAGATGAGCACTTGCCTTTCCCTCCCTGCAGAACACATCCTACTGAGACGGTGCACTTTGTCAGTGCTCCTGCTACAGGACTACATCGGATTAGCTAAAAAAAAAAATAACACTATTTGATGTGAAAAAGGAATAAATTATAGAGATACACAGGTTTTTTCCTCCATGTTGTGTAAAGATTCAAAATACATCAATACCCTAATGGAGATAAAAGAGTAGGGAAAAGAAAAGAAGATAATGACAAAGGAAAAAGAAATAAATAAAAAATAAGATCCATTTGCAGTGTCACCATGGTTTTTTGAAAATTGGAAGCCATTGGAATTACAAACAAGCAAAGAAGAAAAACCAGACAAGACAAGACAGGTGTAGAAATTGTGGAGCTCAAATTAAAGTTAAAATAATTCAAATGTTATGACTAATAAGCAGATGGTTATGATTGTGAGAGTCTCTAACCTAATAGGGTTAGGCATTTACCTTAGCCAGGTAAGTACCCTAATGATCTTAACCATGGTTCAGGTACCCTAATGATCTTAACCATGCTCTGTAGTGAAAGAGTAAAATTCTGATTACGCCTGAATTCAAATTACTATGTACAGGAACAGCTAAATTATTTTTCTCAAATACCATTAAAAAGACAAATATTAAAAGGTCAGATAATGAATATTAATTTAAATTATTAATTTTAAGTATACATTGTAACAAGCTAAGAGATTTTCTTGAAAGTTTGTTAAAGATCACTCAAGACTCAAAAAACAAATGCTGAGAGTTTGAGACAAATGTTTTCTTTACCGGTTTCACACAAAAATAAATTAAAAGTTGACAGCAAAATAATTACCAAAAGTTTCACAATGCAGATACTTTTAAGAGTTACTTTGGTGATGCATCTGAATTTCACTGAATTGAATATGTTGTTTCTTTAGTTGTCTGCAGTGCAATAGGAAAGCTCAGACGTTGGCAGAGCATCGTGAAAACAATCATCAGTAAAAATTGATCCAAAACTCCATGGGGGTTTATTTTATTTTTAGGACTGTAGGCTTTCTGAGGAAGAGTCACCTCTTTGTTGGCATCATATTAAGCATAATAATTCCGGCAACAACCAACCCTCCCAGCTATGGCAAGAAAGATAATGGTTACTTACTTAGTCCATAGAGAATGGACCAGCTAGCTTTTCCTCCTGAAGAGAAGGTCTAGCCTAATGGAGAAAGCAGTTATCCCTGTCCAAAGCACTGACAGAAATCACTGAGACCACCCCCAAACCCTTAACCTAAGCTACATCCCCCCTTCTGACTGAGGATTTAACACAATTTCTGCTCAGAAAAAAATCAGATTTCTTCTCCTCACAAAGACTGTTGGACTCCTCGTGGACTTCATTTTCCAAATGTATTTGCAACCGCATGTTTAATTTCTGTGCAAAATTACTGTGATTGTGTGTGAGTGCTTAGCTAGCCATTTATGCCTGTGCATATCTCATTTTCATACATAATTGCATGTAAATTATGCATAGGAATTATGCATCTAATTACACACACATTTTTTTAAAGTCAACTCTGTTAAATCGCATGACTTCTTTTTCACACAAGGCATTTTTGATCCAACTCTTATTATGTAATTTCTGAGTGAGAAAGAATATTATAACCAGAAGTTTGAAAAAAATAAATATCTTCCTTTTCATTCCTCAGATGTATTAATGTTCTTCACTTGTCTTGTTATTCCATCAGAATAATCACATCCAACAAATGTCTTCTGCATTTACCAAAAATTCACTTTGTGATTTAATTATTTCAAAAGGAATTGACTGTTTATACTGTATGCAGTCCCTTGTATTTTATTTAAAGATTAATATTACTTCCCTTTTCTTCACTATATCAAGGAAATTAATGTCAATATGTTTATTCTGAGTAAGGGAATCTAGCACAGGAGACTGATCTACAATTTAGGGCCCCTTTGTGCTACAATAAAAATAGTGATGATATCAACAAACCATATTAATTTTTAATTTCAGGAACTGAACCCTCTATTCCTATTTTTTAATGAGAAGTATCTTGTTAAAACATCAACAAACCCCAAGCTCAATAAACTCCACAGTCTGGAAGCAATAAAACCTTAAACTATCTGGATTAGCAGAGCCTGTAACACCTGACTCTCATTTAGCACTACAGAGATCTTCTGTCACTTAACCCATCTGACAAAGTAACACAGAACTCAGCTCTAAAAGTGCAGTATGCTTAATTTAAAATATTACGGTGGCATTGGTAATGAACTATCTATTTGTGATATCTGAGCCTTTGAATTATAATATTATTTGCAATATTTATTAAGAATCTTTGACACTTCTGCTATAATGAGAAAGGCTTGAAATTCAGCAACAGAAACTTTTTTCTCTTTAAAGGTCCCACATAGCTTCTGCCAGGATAAGCTCATGAAAAAGATACCATCCCCCTCTCTCTTTTTCTCCAATCCAAGAAGTAGTGTATGAAAAAACCAGTAACTCGGCACAAATGTTGAGAGTCTGTAACCCACATTGTGACAAAAGCAAAATAATAGGGAACATTCAGGAGCTGCCAGGGAAGGGAAGAAAAAGCTGAAGCAGGATCCTCACAACGACTCATTTGAACACAGGGACTGAGGAGAAAGTAGCTCCTCTTCATTTTTGGAAGTACAAAAGAGCTGTGCCAAGTCAGTCTCTCTAAACATAGCACTCAGACTGTGAAACTTGACTCCATCTTTCACTTCTGGATAAGTCTTTTCTGGACAACTGTGAACTTATCTTCAGTGGCAGCAATCTGCTTTGCTAAAGGCTCAACAAGCAGGAGAAACTTATGCTTTTCATTTTCTCTCTCAAAAGTAAATCTCTATCATAGTATATATACTACTATGTTAAGGTAAAATTACTGAGGTTGCAAGTCAAAAGGGTTAAAGTTACTTGTGAACATTTATTTTTACCCCCTTGTGTGTATAACAGTCCAATTAGACAGCATGCCACAGTCAGTGCACAGGTTAAATTCACAGCAGGAGAGAATTAAGTTTGCGTGATCAGCTATAAACCTGCAATTCCCTTATATACACTTAAATAACTTCACAGTACACTTAAGTAAGTTAAAGCATATGCTTAAATAATTTACATGTAGTTTAGAAATATGTTACAAACAAAATATGCATGTAAAAGCACCAATAGATTTGCCTGAAATTTACTCAAACATAAAATAATCCTTGCTACTTTTAATTCATAAGAAGTATAATTAATCTCAGTGCATATAACTGAATGTCATTGTAGGGGTACACCCTCAAAAGAAATCATTGTACTTGTGTACTCCCTTAAACACACTTTTCTCCACCAGGCTTAGCAAGTCTCCATCCAGGAAGAGAGAAGTTTCACCTCATCCCACAGAAATCTACCTCGGGAAGTTACAGGTG
Source organism: Loriculus beryllinus (assembly GCA_039877255.1). Lineage (NCBI taxonomy): Eukaryota > Metazoa > Chordata > Aves > Psittaciformes > Psittacidae > Loriculus > Loriculus beryllinus. The sequence continues at coordinate 28,427 of JBCJKH010026583.1, forward strand.
ACAACACATGCGCCAAGTGGAAGTCCAGCCTTCCACAGCTGAGATAAATAGTGATCATACTCCAAGGCTTTGAAGGTAGGAGAGTGCAAAGAGCCTGAAAGATTTTGCTGTATCAGTCAGGGGTAGAACTTCTTAGGTTCTCATGGACTTTAGGATGCTGTGAAATGAGATTTGTGTTAGCTAGAGCTGAATGTTCTAAGCTGGTCTGTGCCTTCAATATAAAACAAACAGGAAAATGTATAACTTTTTTTGTTGTTGTTGTGTTTTTGGGTTGGTTTTTTTTTTTTTGGTGTGGTTTTTTTTTTTTTTTTTTGGGGGGGGGGGTGTTTTTTTTTTTTTTTTTTTTTTTTTTTTTTTTTTTTTGTGGGGGAAAAATTGTAATGGGAACAAAATGCAGTTACAGTGAGTCCACAGGAGGACTTTTCTATATAGCCACACTGTCACAAATCCAAGAGAGAAAACCAACAGTTGGCTGAGTGGAGCATTTTGCAGCTGCCAGCAAGGCATGATTTTGGGTACTGTCCATGGGTTGCGCATCAGTCATCTGATGTGATGTTAATGTCACAGTGGGAACCCATTTCTGAATGACATCTCAGCAGCAAGCCTTGATTCAGCTTTTCTGCCAAGGGAGAAATTTACCATAAAACAGTTTTCAGTGGAAGTCAATATGTAATTTGTAAGGAAAGGCTTGTGAGCTCTTGGGTAATGACTGCATTAGCTGTTTTAATTTGGAAAGCACCCATTGCACTGTGGACAGACAGTAAGAGACAGTCAAAGTAAGAATCTGTTCATGGCATCAGTTGAATGTATTTGCAAAGGACTCAACAGAATGGGTGCTAATGTAAAAAATAACAACACAAATCACAAAAGCCACAAAATCCCTTTACCTTGCAGCACAGTGGCTCAAAAATATGATTCTGTCACTAGGGGTCAGTATTAAAGCATATTACCTTTACACAATACAGCTGGCGGCATGCTATTGTTAATTCCCTCCTTCAGAAACACAAACTTACGTTATAAAAAGCAACTATTAAACCGTAAAAAGGACAAACCCCATACAATGGATTATTTCCTATTTCCGTTCTTAAGTGTAGCTTTCATGTACTAGAAATTTTGGTTCCTGTTCTCATAATTTAACACACATATTCACGCAAATGTATTATCTTATGTAATACCGACACTTCAATATTGATCCATTTATGTGAATTAGGTTCCATCTACAGTCTCGAAAGAAAAAAGGTGTGATTAAGTTTCCCATTTTCTAATAGGGAAGATTAGTACCTAGAGATATTATTACCTAATGGTAACAATCATTACTTCCTAACGACAACAACAAAATTTGAAATGTAAGAAAACTGGACAATCTCTAAATTTATTCCTTGACAGCTACACCTGTCTTAAAAAGAATAAAAATCTGTTGTGAATACTGAAAAACTCCATTTAAGAAGGTGAAAGACTCTCACTACACATGAGCATTATCCACATGGAATAGACTGAGGATATGTTATTTTGAGTCATTAGATCAATATCTGAATTTGAGTTTGGAATAGATGCAACATCCACTGAAGTCAAGGGACTGACTCACTTTCCTATTACTGGGCATTGCTCACAACTAGTGAGTCCCCAGCCTACTCCCAAATCTTAGAAATCTTGATACATTTAAGAAAGCATGTATTCTGATGCTGCAATAATGCCTGTAACTGCCTGTATAGACATACTTTTGCTTATTTAAATAGGTCCACTGATTCTTGGAAAGAAGTAAAGAATTATAAATTTAAATAACTATTTAAATATATAATATTTAATATATAAATAAATCAAGCCTGCCTTGGCTTTGCAATTTTTGGGATGATGCTTTACTATCTCGAATCCAGAGATAATATTTAGAAATAGGTAATGTGACACTAATGATAAACCCCAGGAGAAATATTCTGCCAGATCATAAGTCTGTCATGTACCACAATTTCCTGCAGCCCTTAATGCAGCTGAACCAAAAACATCCTTTTCCTTGTTCCCCCAGACCAAACTCTAACTGAATGCTATAAATTTTGCGCTTAAAGTAAACAATTTAAGACAAATATTATTGAAACTGTTGATTAGTTTTCATGCCCAGTACAAAGCTCTAAATTTCAGAGCATATGTTTTTCTTTAGTGGTAAGTCCATTAGGTGCCTAGAATTCAGACATTGCCAGATTTATGAAGACTGCTATTAGAAATGGCATTTGTGCTATGACAATACTGAAGAGCTAGTCAAATTAATGTCTAACTGGTACACTTAAGAGCTTATTTCTATGTGCTACTTCTAACTAATATAATATTTATATTTAACATGATTAGCTTATCCTAAATACAGGAAAAGCAAAAATAATTGATTATACTTTAAACGGGGGGAAATAGGCAGAGTGTGAAGGAAAACGTTTGTTCTGTAGCGAGTTGTGCAGCACAGAAGGATTTGTTTTCCTGACCAATAGATGGCACTGCTGTTTCTTTCTTTGCGTGTAATTTTTCAATTCGTGAGTAATATACGTTATTGAAGTGCCTATGCCTACATTTCCCGGTGCTTGGACACATCAAAACCAGACAGATTTCAGAGAGTCTTTAAAATGGCATTCTGCTGTCCAAATAACTGTGTACAGTTTTCAATAAAGCAAGTTAGTGCTCTGGATTAAAAAACGGGAAATGGATGCAGAACCCTAGCTGAACATAATTCTCTTCCTCTCAGAAGCAGACCACAGAAACAAATTCTGGCATAGATCGAGGGTGCTGTTGGAGTTATACAAGAGTAATATAGCAAAATAATTTCTTTGTTGCATGTTAGAATAAGTACATGGGGTTTTAAACTGCAATATGCTCCGCAATTTGATTCTTATTTAGCCTAATTATTAACAAGCTTGTGAAGAATTTAACATTAAAAAAATTGTCATTACTTTCAGATAAAATCCTGATAAAAGCATCATCTGTGGTGTCAGTCTGTAAACTAATGAGGCTTTTGACCACCGTGCTTTCTTCTGTGTGCTACTGAAGCATGACACACCACCAGCTCTGCAGCAAAAATTTGAATGCTGAAATATTTTATGTTATCTATAGTAATTTTATGTGTTCCAGTAGATATCATATTGAAAATCTGTGTTTTCCAGTAAACCCGAAAACTCAAACAGTTTGTATAGAACCCATGTTCTCTTCTGCTCTAGACCTTTGGCTAAGATACCATGGGGGTCAGAGTCATTCATGAATTTATTTTTGCCAAATCGTGGTTGCTTGGGGACTTGTGTGAAATGACAAGCTGCTCTCCGTCCCGTTTGTCGTGAACAGGTGTTCTAATTACAAACCCTCCACCATATTTGACACCTTTATTAGCTGTCTCAGTCGAGAAACAAAGGATTGATTGGGTAGAGGTATAGAACCAGCCTTTCATTGCTGTGGGGAAGCACCTAAAGGTCAAGGTTAATATACATTAGTGGGGGGTAGTATTGCCCATTGCCTATGCTGTTCTTGTGTTATTAATCAATGGAAGACTTTATCCTTAGGAGCTAGCTATTGTGGGAGCCTTAAAGACACAGTGTGGTTTAACTTTTTTTTTTAAACTATTTTTTTTTTCCATATTACAAGAAACATGGACAATGCCTCTTGACCAAATATTCCTAAACAAGAACAGCAAATCTCCAGCAAAAATAGCAACGTTTTGTACTCTCCTTACATTCTGTTATATATACTGTACAAAATGGAAGGGCAAGTTACACATTCTTCAATTGATATAATACATGCAAAAATGCTCATGAAATGAAATATGGCAGAAGACATGTAGATGAGTTCAACCAGATTGAACTTTTGGGTGGTAAAAAGTAAAAACATTTATAGTAAATCGTCTTCCACTTTACTGTAGTCATTTTGGTCTTGCCACATAAGGTCTACCTGCTACTAGTAGCTTTATGATTTAATATTCTTGGAAGGTTTATAACCAGAATCTGATATATAACCAATAAAAGGACACTGGTCTCATTAGTTTCATTTGGGACTAGAGTACTGCCAACATAATTACACAGCAAAGTCATGTTACTATAAAAGCATATCAGCGTCTTCATTATATACACACTTATTTTCAGTGGTTTACAAGACACTCAGAAAAAATATTCCAGGATGAAATATGATTATGGTAACTCAATCTGGAATCCATTTTCTCCAAACTATTTTTTTTCCTATTATGCGAATGCAAAATAAATATGGGCCAGATAGTCAGTGAGCTGGAACTATACCAATTTGTATCAGCCGAGGGTTCAACTCTATATATTCATTCATAGATCCTGGTCACACTTGGACCTTTCTATGACTTATTAATGGTTTTGATTTAGAAATGAAGCTTTGAAGTAATTATATAGTCACATGGCATTCATCCAATATACATATTTATGTAAATTATTGCTTCCTGATTTTCACAGAAGACCTGTGATTAGATTATCTGGTTCTTCCATATTGTACTTGGAGCTGGATTGCAAAGAGAGAGCAGTATATGTAAGCCACCTTTACAATTTCTTGACTTTGCCCAGCAAGAAACAAATACGGACTTCATTATAATGCAGAGGAACAGAGACAGCTATTTCCCTGCCTGAGGTCTCAGAGAATTGTTCTAGCAGTTGAGCTAAACAATGTCCTGACTATCTCCTTGGCAAAAGAAACTGAATGAGTTGGCATAAGCTGCTATACCAACTCAAAACTCTCCAGAGATTTCCTTTTCACAATGTGAAGCCTCAAAGGGCTGTGCTACGAAAAACAGCTGTAGCAGAGCTGAAAGTTTGACCCCTAAACTCCAGTACTGTGCTCTTTTTATGTGTGTATGACTCCCACTGACACCAACTGAAGAGTCATGCACATTAGAAGAGCAGAATATCAGACGAAAAAATCTACTATGTGAATCCGAGAACAGAGTTTTATTCTCTTGAGTCAAACTATGGCTCCATCTGGTAACATTACATGAATACTGCTGACTGTAAGGGCTGAATCAATAAATTGAAACAAATAATTTATTTGGTGAGTTATTTTACCTTTTCACTTCAAAGAACACCTGTAAATGGATTACAACTTCCTTAAGGATATTCCAGGAAACTTTTAAGGAATTTTATGTTATGGTTTGCTAGTTACATGTGATTGCTCATATACGCCAGACTGCTCTGCTTCTTTTCTCCAAACAGAACTTTTAATAGAGTTCGGATAACAGAACTTTGCAATTGACAGTAGAATTTAGCTGATACAATTGTTTTGGAATGTGTAGTCACGTAACCATCCTTTGTTAGTTACTTTGGATACTGAAGTTACACTTTTCTTTTAGAGCATGCACTATGAGCTTTCTCTATTACTTGGGAAACAGTAAAAAAACGAAGAGAAAGATAATGTCAACATTCAGAATATCTGAGTGCTATCTCCATCGAAGACTGGGTTTAAATTAGTCAAAAAAGTTGCATGAACCTTCAAATTTTAAAAGGATACCTTACTGATTTTGAATTTTCAAAAAATATCCCACATCAAATGCCTTAGACTACAAGGCATCTTTTCCTCATATGTTCCCTTAAAAACATGACGTATATCTCTGCTTTTATTGCATCTGCCTCATACCTTTCCTTGATAAAGCAAACATTAGTGGAAATTGCATAAGTCTTGCACCACTGATGAGAACCAACCTATTCCAGATGACACATAAGCACCAAGAAGTACCTTACAGTCAAATTCAAACAGACCTGCCTTGTAGGGTAAGGACTAGGTAAAGCATTCTTTAAAACTCAAAATAATATCACTTGTGTTCAGGTCAGTGTTCTAAATAATAATTTAATTATTGCAGACTCACCTTGCATTACTAGGACTGGCTGCTGTCAAATTAACTAATACTGTCACTGCAGCTTCTTTTACTTCTTCATTGTCACTGCTTAGCAACTGTACTAGCTGGGGAATCCCTTTGAAAGAAATAATTGTATACATGAACCTTTAAATAAACCACGTCAGTCTGTGAAATTATAATATGTTCCTTATAAAAGGAAAAGCACAGATTCTCAGTTCATTCTTTCCCACCTTACTTACCCTGGAGTCCAAATGCACGTTTGCTAGCTAAATTCCCACACATGGCAGAAATTGCTTGGGAAGCAGCAACTTTAACTCCATCATTATCAGTTCCCAAAAGGTTTATGAGACACTTCTCAACCTCTTCCTCATTTAAGATGTTTCTATTTTCCGCTTTAAATTAGAAAGAACAATAGCATTAACCTGCGTTAATTTTCCAGATCAGTGAAAGGACATGATTTTGATTTCATATAGTTGTTTCCAACATAACACTTGCTTTTGATCCCATGCAAATCAAAACATATTAGTAACAGAGGCACCAGCAATTAAGAAATGTACACAAAGGCCTGATTCAAAACCCATTAGACTTTCAGTGAACTCTGAATCAAGCCCAAAAGATGACTATTAAATACAGCTTTAAAAACACATAACCCAACAGAATGCAAAATTTGTTCTGTGTAAGACTTAAAACCACAGAATTGATGAAAACAGCTTTTCTAGTTCAACAGATCATACTTACTCAGGATCATACTTAACTTCAGTTTATGCTAACAAAGCCAAATGCGTAAAACTGAAGAGCATAGCAGTAAATGTACAATTGAACTTGGTGGAGTACCAGTTAACATACTACAATGGCAAAAAAACCCACAAACAACAAAATGCAAGGGGTGTTAAAATTGAATTTGAAATTCTGCACAGCTTGCAGTTCTTGATTAATGCACTTTGCAGAGAATCTCAACTTTGTATTTTAGCCTGGTGACACAGGGTTCACTGCTGACCTACACTGCAATGATTGGCAGCAGCTAATGAAGGACATAGATGTTCCCTTCCTCTACACAAGTAAAAACATACAGTGTCTATAAAGTATCTACAGACATCTGATAATTACACTAATGAACTCACTCATCCCAAAATGGGTGAGATCATAAGGCAGGTGTTTGTTAGAAAGAGCCCTGAGGGTAACCTTCTCAGCCAGAAAGGCACAGGATGGCATAGAAGCCCTACAGTTACAAGGGTCAATAAGCATTCAACCATATGCATAACTTGAAGTGGATTAATTACATGCCAGAAGTTATATCTACATGGTAAAATTTTCAAGTATATCAAAGAAATTTAACATCTGAGACATCAGTAGGAGTTTGGTACATTTGGAATTTTTACCAGTGCTTACTAATGCTTTGAGAGAACACTCCCTTCTTTGAACTGTTGTTTTAGGATTAAAAAGTTTTAAAAGGAAAGAAAAACACTGTAAGCATTTTTTAAAATAAAACTGAATATGTAGAGAATAAAAGTAAACAGAGAAGTCCACAAAGCCAAAGAAAAGTTTGATTGAAAACCTGGTTCCAGCAGAAAGGTCTCAATGCACATACACGAGACAGTTAGCTGCTTTCTCCTACCCAGCTCCATTTTAAATATTTCTAGAATCATCAGAGATACACAACTGAAATCACAAAGCAAAAGATGCAATAAACGAAAGAGAAAAGATTTTCAGCATCAGCAGAACCTTGGCCACAGCCTTGATGAGTATCAGCCAGCTCTCAAGAGAAGGCCGTAACTGGGATTACAGACTGTTTTGACAAGTTCTCAAGTATGCCGCTGGCTTGTTGCCTTCCAAAGTAGTCCATAATCCTTAATAATGATCTCTAGATCATTAGCTCTCTAGGTCTCTTTATGCCTCAGTAATTTGGTTCTCGTACAGCAAGTTACTTATTACTACACAGATCTTCTCAAAAATTATTCGTGCTTCTAAAGGCAGTTATGATTGTGGGTAAGCATTTCATTTTAAAGCTAATTTATGCCTATATGAAATACTAATATGAGTAATTTATTTGAATTACTGAAAATACCTATTTAAAATATTTTACACAGAATAAAAGTTTTTCAACAATGTGAAGAGATTTTGGTTTTCAATTTATGGCAAAGAGAATGTACCTATATTTAGCTAGTTAGACAGATGAAAATTAATATTTTAAGATCCAGGTCCCTAGTCTATTTAAAGGATGTATATTTTCTGCTGATCCTCTCTCTGTTTGTGTGACTTGTTTTCTTTACTATAGAAAAGAAAGAACGTACAATTGAAAAGCACCTTTTGTACTTAAGCACTTCCCATGTCAGTGCCAACACTGTATTTACAGTGATGAATTTTCTGACCCCTAAGTAATTTGAATACTCTGATTTAACACAAAGTGAAATACTCAGGCACATCCTACTAAAAGAGTTTGGAGTACTAAAACTTCTGTCCATTTTTTCATGCACTGATCCCATTATGAGCCAACCTATGTTTTTCAATGTATTTTCCTATTTCCCCTTCCTATTCAAGAGGTTCTACTGTTTACTTATTCATCTCATTGTCACCACCCTATGGAATTATTTATACCAATTTCAAATGAAAAAGTTAATGTTAAATAATATCATCACCTCTCACTGATCTTGAGTTGAGATAGCCCGGATAAATAAACACCTGTATTATGAAAAAGCATGTGTTAATGAGGCTACAGAGCATGGCTAGTATGCTCCCCTTTGAACGGATTTGCATTTAAATACATGTAAAGAACAGGCAGAGCTTCAAACCGGGTTTAGCAGAGTGAGGCCAAACTCAAGTGAGCATGATCATCACTTTCTTCATACACACTCCATAGCATTTTGTTGTTGCTGGTGTGTCTGGAGCTGTCAGGGGAAACTCAGGTCCTCCTTAATCAACAGTCCAGATAATCCATCACAGATATTAAATTTATAGCATTAAATTATATTTCAAATTCCTATATGACTGCATTATTTACTGGGCAAGGAGGGAATCACAGTAAAATTCACCGCTGTAATTCTAAGCATACAAAATAAAACCCTTAATAAATTGATATATTAATTAATAATGAATTCAAAATCATGTTACAGAACAAAACAAATTTTCAGGGGCAAACAGATGATTGTATATAGAAATATGATAATTTTCACTTTATTTAAACAGAACAGCATCCTAAAGATGCTGTTTAAAATGGAATATAGTGATAGTACCATGTAATTTATACTGATATTGAGAATAGCTC